>JAVTVY010019818.1:0-71764 GCA_036873755.1 Hanleya hanleyi | reverse complement strand
AAGACCATATCAGACAAATATAGATAAATAAAATAATATGGCTCGCAAACAATATAATAATATGAACTATCATATACATGTATACATGGCCATTTTCTACATAACGCACCTCTGCATGTAGGGTAACATCAGGTTTCAATTAGCCAACGAAATTAATTGAAATGCTGAACTTCGTTTCTGTTCATCGTCGAAACCTATATGGATTGTGTGACAAGATCGACACCCCAAGGTATAGTCTACCTAGATTATAATAAGCTATTGTTGAATATTTTGCATACTACGAGTTAATACGATTTACCTGTAAGTAATAACTTGAGAATGCGCTTATATGTAGAAATTGTTCAAAGATAACCATTCCAAAGCCAGTCCCTTCTCATTCACCAACCGCTATTTAGACGATACCTCCTTCACCAGATTTGCAGGAAGCCCACTGATAGCTCAGATGGAGCATCATATATGAACATATACCCTTACAAGAATGATCAGGGCTTTCTCTCACGTCGACTTTAAGACAAGAGAGGCGATCACAATTTTTTACATAGTTAACTATCCATTTCTGGATACTAATAGTCCATTAGGGCCTGCCTATGGCGGCCCTCATTCAAAGTTTCTCAAATTCTGTGAGAAATATCGTACACTGTCGTAAATACACGATCGTAGCGTGCAGGATCTCTAGTGCTACGTTTCGTAACTTGTGTCTAATTCGGTTTAACCTGAGACTAGGGGGGGGGGGGCGTTTAAATTTCATGTGTTTTACATCTCCATGATGTTCAAAATGATCAGTCACATTCAAAGGGTGACTGAGATGCATACTCGGGAATAATGACTTGGAAATTCATTTGGATAAAGAATAAAAGTCAATTGTTAGGATTTCACGTACAGAACATCTTCATGTCTTGCTGGCCCCATTGGAAGCTGTTGAACGCTTCTCTCTTCTAGGAAACCATCTTGTGTTTTATTATTTTAATTTCTTACACATTTGGAATTGATGCTGTCATACGAAATAGGTCTTTCGATTCTAGGAGGCAATTCTTTTGTGGCCGACGGCTGAATATTGAATCTCGGATCTGACGCTTACTATTATAAACGTATGGCGTATCTCTGGCCTCACAGATATGTGCTCTGATTACGAACTTGCCGTATATTAATTCTTTCACGTTTGGGCCGTTTCTTCCATCTAACGATCACAAAGTTCATTAGTTTCCATCAGATGACGGGAATGCAGATGCTATTGCATCATCGCAGTTAAGCAACGTTAAACTCGGTCAATACTTGGATGGGTGACCGGGTGCTGTACTGGCTGAGCTGATCAGTGTCCAGGGTAATAGGAACTGTGGGCACTCTCGTGTTCTGGTACATGAAGGCACCGTCGTGATATGAATGAAACAAGGTTGAAAACGACGTTAAACCCTACTACTCACTCACTCATCGCACTTAAATATTTGTATCTAATACCTCTCAAGCCGGTGCTAGGGGCCGTGTGATCATACCATTCATGGTGTCCACATGAACAGCTACAATAAAAGCGTGGCTGTGATACAAATCATGACAGAGATCACTTTTGGTTCTCGTGGTGTTTAGGAATATGCAGTGAGTACATTTGCCTGTGGGATGATATGACTTATTGTCACTACGCCGGTTTCTTTTTTCATAACCATTGTTAAGTTATTTAATTCATAGCTTTGTCTAATTTGGCTTCACCTGGAAGCAGCTGCCGTATGATCATCGTGTAATAGTGTGATCAAATATGCAGTGGCGATTAATGGGTGACAAGTACAGAGTTTTCACTGCAATTGTCATGTCTCGTTGAGATCCCCAGCGTGTAATTCCACATATTATGATACTTGAAAATATCTGCATTTGCATTACGAGTGAGACACTGGACAGGGAAGAGAACAAATCCATATAAATGGTATGGTGTGTCAGTTATTTGAAGGCCCCGTTTCTGTCATTTTGATGCATTTATTTTGTCCATTACCTAAATGCAGCTATCCAAACTTTTTACAGTTGGGACGGGTCATTTACTAATCTATACTTCGCAATTATACGATTTTTTTAGCGTCATTACATATTTAAGTAAATGGTTCTTATGGCAAATTTGGAGAACGCGTGACCACGTTCCCGCTGAATGCCGCAACAAAACGACATTTTAACGCAGAGAAGATAGTGTGACGTGCACTGAGCTAACATATACTCATCACTGGTGAGATACACAATGGTGTCAAAACCCTGCACTTGGTCGTATAAATCTACTGTTTTGACAGAGCTGCCGCGTAATATTGCTCTAACGTTTTCTATGTACTCTTAACGTTATTCAGAGTTGCTGCAACTTTGGAAGCACGTTGTCAGTGAGTTGCCAGGGGCAACAACTGAGCATAGATTACGGCAGAAAAATGTGTTGCTTTTCTGGTTTAGTATAGTTACTCTCCGGACTTTTGTTTCATTCATATACTTCGGGTCAAATCATTTCTAAATAAGAAAGGACTTCCTGAGACATCTCCCCACTAAGTTTCGATGTCTCTGAGCCTATGTTGGATTTTATAGAGTGATCCATGGCTAAATAATAGTTTGCTCGTCCCAACAGTTCTTTGCGTCCCAGAGCAGATATACTACAGATGACATCAGCAATTTAAAAAAATGTATAAATACAAGCCACTATCAGAATTTTCTCCTCGCATATCTCGAGAGGGTGATAAGGAGATTTAGACTCCCCTGTTGGTGATCTTGAACTTTCCTGGAACGTAGGTTAGGAATGTTTCACCAAAAGGTTATGTCGCAATGATGCGGCAACCATCATGCAACTTCACAAAGTTACGTTAAAACAACGTTGCATCACAACGTTTCTGCAATGACATTGTGACTTTGTCCCAACGTTTCAGCAACATGAGATTGTTGGCTGGGTGTGCTATTCAGCCAATTATTTAGCCATCACCATCAGGTTAAAACATACCAGCTAGAACTACAGTTGTTGCTACAAATATGTCAAGATTGTATCAACCCCTTGGCTTGAAAACAAGCTCTGCCGGTGAATGCAGCCAGGTATTTGTAGCAATACTTTTATCCTATCGCGCGGCCTGAAGCGCTTGTAAATACGCCAGGAACTTGTGTTGTATACAGTAGAATTACCAGATTTGAAAGAAGTCACACCCAGAATGTATCCTTACGTCGTGAGCGAAAGTCACACACATACGGAACGTGTCGATGGACATGGGTTTATCTAGTTACATATACTCCTAAAACAAGAGCCTTATGGGCTTCAAACATATAGGCCTTGTGCTCTATGCACTGTATAGTGTGAACTTGGAGATCCCCGCCATCATCCCTTGAGATAATGCAACATTTAGAAAATTTGACCTTGATAAACACGTCAAGGTCAGTGAAATTGGAAAGGTTCCAAGTCGATCGCCAGTGGTCAATCATCTTCAATAGGCTTCAGCTCCGTTACCAGTTGCATGTGGTATATGAAATTGGAATGCCTGGCGATAAGTCTTTAAGAGATATTATGGCAACAAGTAAGATGGACAGAAAGACGGACGGACGGACAACGCAGGAAATACCGTTTGGCCGCCATTGGCTGAGGGAATAAAATCAATAACATTCTTCGCGATCACAATCCACATTTTTTAACTGTAAAAATAGCACAAACATAACAATTTTCAATGATTTGCTGATTTTCGGCCAAAGTGACCGTGACCTTTTGGCCTTTCAATAAATAGAGGTCATCTTCGCTTCATGAGTAACGTATACCCCCAGTTTAGTCCCAATTCATAACATGGAACTGGAGATATCGAACAGCTTACAAAACTTTGCAGGCGAACGGACAGACAGAAAGAAATCATGAACTCAATATACGACCTCGTCTATGGACGGGCGTATAAACATTTCAGCAAAATTTCACTCAAGTAATAGTGGAAACTGACCCCACTCAAGTTGAGTGACTTCCACTCATGTTGAATAAAACTGAACTTCACTCAACCTGAGTGATTGATAAACTTAAAACTTGCGTGAATTTCACTCAACTTGAGGGAATTTCAATCAAATTTGAGTGCATTTCAGCAAACTTGAGTGAATTTCACCAATACTTGGGTGAACTTTTCACTCAAGTTTTTGTAGAGAGTACTGATGACATGTTTATATGAAAATTTCCGGTTTAGACAAGTAACTCCCTGTAACACCAATATGACGACTGGCTCGCATTGTTAAAGAAATAACTAAGGATTACGGGAAGATTTGACAGTATTTACCGTATACCTCAAGCACTGAATCAGACATCCGCTATAAACAGTCGTCTTCTCTATGAAAATGTACTTAACAATATCTATTTTATGACACAGTTGATGCAAAATCCAGGTATAATTACAAATGAGAAAAAAATACATGCAAAAGTAAAAAAGAATCGGTCAGCTGTGTTCATGTCCTAATATCCTTATTATTGAATACACTCTCAGAAATCTTGGTTCTTGTTGGTTCTTCGTAATATTCGGTTCTATGTTGAATCAATTTTGGTTCTATGTATTTATGTGTATTCTTCGAGACGTATTTGTTCTTTATTTCTGTTCACCAAATCATCTGCTACACAGGTGGAACCAAAATAAAGGGTCAAAATCTTATGAAGAACACAACAAAAAGAATCACGATTGGTTAAACGTAGAACGTGAAGAACCAAAATTTCTGATAGTGTATACCATTGTCTTCCCAAACAAAATCTCAAATCATTTCCAGTTAAATATACAATGCTGGCATATGGCCTATTTGAAACAGTAGACGAGTCGAGTGGGTGAAACCACCTGTTCCCGGAGTTATTTTAGATCTGGATGTCGACCCACATATCGATGTCCACATACGACGAAATATCAGAGAAATTATTCTATCCAGTGCACTCGGTGTTCATTTTTCGCACACCGATTTAAATTTTCAGTTTTTGTGAAGATGTAGCTAGGAAATTTTGACTGGATAGCTCCTGATATAGGTGGATTGGCTGACGCTCTGAATGGAAATAGGCATCAAAGAGATCCGAGAAATTAACGGTCACGTTCGAATGATGAGTTTTATTCATCAGCTGCTCGCGTGTCCCACACTCATCTCATTTATCCATTGTGGATCAGGTGCATCTATAGCTAAGGCAATAAAGATTTATCAAAGTAATGCGACAGGAGTGAAATGTTTCCGAAATGTCAAATATTACACGGATCGGGTTCTTCCCCTCTCAAATAACCTAATATTTAACAAAACTGACGCGAATCAAAAATTGATCGCGGTTAGACTGAACTATGTATAACTACAGAAGATAAAAACACCGCAAAACTATATGACTCTGAAAAATCATGATTCAGCTATCGTTTAAGAAATCTGGGCTTCACTGGGAAAGAAGTTGTCGACAAGTGGTGAAAACAAACATACATGTAGCTTGCACCATTGGTTAACCCATGCTTCACAACACAACGTATCTAGCACAATAAACATTTTTGGCAACTTCCAATCAACATTTCCGGCAAGGAATCTCATCTGTTCTTGCATGGATTTCAGGTGTATTTGTTAATTGCACTTACCTATGCATGTCTTCGACTACAGTCTGCGTCGACAATATAGCCCCCAGGTACGATAATATTCCAGGTATACGTATGCGCGCGAATTGTTTCTTGAGGAATTACGCGAAGACTGTCGTTGCTTGTTCAGCGTCTTTCAAACACTTGAGATAGGGAAATAAATATAGCGCGCACAAAAGTGGCCCCGTTGATCGCTGAAAGATGCGAATCCTGCATCATAGTGCCAGTCGATAATAAGAAAAAAGTAGGAAGAAGTCTATTCTGGTTCCCATTAGAGGAGTAGTAGTTCAGCCGTTGGTGTTGATGAAAAAAATGGAAATCTACCTAAACTAAACATGGGTAAATGATCAATCAAATCTTGTCTACACCACGGGTAAGCGCTAGGAACTGGAAATGTCCTACTGGCTCAGATGGGCGTTCTGTTTATATTACGTGAAACAGATCTGAACAAAGGCAGTGATTTGAACCATCACGCATTCGTCATAACCTGCTGTGAGTGGTATGACAGATATCTTGTTTTTGCTCCTTAAGAGTTTATCGGATATGCTCACACGCATGTTCGCCTCATTCAAGATAGACACAGAAAACATTCTGCGGCATTCCAAGCATCCGCGCACACCGAGACCAGACTTGGACATCGACCGACATCTGGATTACTATCACAGGAAGGAACTTTTCCTCGTAACCGCCGTCGCATAACAATCGGATATCAACTGCACAAGAATCAAAATGACGAATGTGGTGATCGTTTTCAAAGTGAACGCATCTAAGTCGCTTTTCCTATACTGTGCGATGTTCATACATGTATTGTACTGTCAGATATAACGACACCAACAGTGTTACAACGGCAGTAGTGAGTAAAAATTTTGACAAAAAGGCAGACAAACAGACCTAATTTTAGCGGAATTCGACAAGTTCGACTCTATTCATATATCAACGTTAATTTCACTTTCGAAACTTCGAATTGCTGAATGCGACTTTAAACCTTAATTCTCTCTCTCTCTCTCGAAACTTCGAATACTTGCAATGAATGCTTTTAGACAGATCCCAGCCAAGAAAAAACTAACATTTTTTCCTGTCAAAGTTTTCTCAGTGGTTCCGTCATCCTTGACTTATGCCCTTTCAATTTAGCTGAGGGGCCACCCTGGATCCAATATGGCGGCCAAAATCCAAAATGTCCGCCAATACCCATAGAAGCTCACACTTTCTTGCTCGAAAATCAATTTTCTAACCACAAACTAGGTTTTTTTTTCTAGTCCTACGTAGGATATGAATAATTAGTTAATTTTGGAATGATTTGTAATTGGTCTGAAAATTCAATACGGCCGCCAAAATCCAAAATGGCGGCCAATGTCCATTGAATAACACATTTTCCTGCCCTAATATGTAGAGATGGACTATCCTTGGTCCGAATGCGTCCTGTGGGATATCATCTTGTAGCTCTCGGGGTGTAGACCTCGATTTGAGGGATATCCATGTCATCTGTGACGTCATCAGTACGAGTAGTAGCGAAAGCGGGCATTTTGGGGGTGCGTGGGGGGTGTGTTTGGGGCAAAGATGGGCCATCCTTGGTCCGAATGTGTCGTGTGGGGTGTCACGTTGTAGCTCTCGGGATGTAGACCACGATTTGAGGTTTTTCTATCTCATCTGTGACGTCATCGGTGACGTCATCAGTACGAGTAGTAGTGAAAGCGGGCGTTTCGGAGGTGCAATGGAGTGCGTTTGGAGTAGATGACGGCCTTTTTTCCATCCAGTTACCTGTGAGTGTGAGTGTGATTGTGAGTGAGTGAGTGAGTGGGATCCGACTGGATTAATGTATCGTCCGTTTTCATCATTTTGCGCATGCGCAGTCTGGCCGTAGTATAGAAAGCAGGCATTTTGGAGATTCGTGGAGGTTTGTTGAGTAATTGAGGGACCATCCCTGGTCAAATGGACCGTGTGGGTATCAGTGTGAAGCTCTCGTGGATCAGACTGGCTTGTTTTCATTGCATGCGCAGTTGGGGTGTAGTAAGTAAAGTGGTCATTTTGGAAGGTGCGTGGGGGTCTGTTGAATGATGAGGGATCATTCTTGGTCCGAATGCCTCGTGTGAGGTGAACCTTTCGTGGTGTAGACCATGACTTGAGGGGTGTCCCTGTCATCAGTAGGAGTATTAGCCAAAGGGGGAATTTTGGGGGTGTGAAGTAAGGTGTTTGGGGTAGAGAGGAACCATGTTTGGTTCAAATGGCGCGGTCGGGGTGTCCTAGTGAAGCTTTCGTGGGGTAGAGTCAGACTGGCATGTTTTTTTTTATTGAAAGTCGCGCCAATCTGAACATGCGCAGTTGTGGTGTAGTAAGTAAAGTGGTCATTCTGGAGGTGCGTGTGGATGTGTTTGAGCGATTGAGGGACCATTCTTGGTCCGAATGCGTCGTGTGGTGTCAAAGCAAAGCTTTCATGATGTGGACCACGACTTGAGGGTTATGCGGGTCATCTGTGACGTCATTGCTGACGTCCTCAGTAGGAGTTGTAGCCAAAGTGGATATTTTTGGGGTGTGAAGCAAGGTGTTTGGGGTAGAAATGGACCATCCGTGGTCCGAATGCGTCGCGTGAGGTGTCATCTTATAGCAACACCCACCAACGACAAGCTCAGTGCTTCAACGCCCAGGTGAATTAGCCTTGAAGCCCTGCGCGCCTATACGTAGCTCTACGGATGTAGTCCGTGATAAGTATTATTCTGATTGGTTAGTCCAAAAGAAGAGCAACAAAAACAACAATATCAATGATTACAGGTCAATCCTTTTATTATCCCTTCCATCACAGCACATCCACGCTAGGGGAACCACTATGGGTATGTTTACAATTCATTTATGCTATTGTCCGTGTATTCAGAAGTTCATTATTCTGATCTCAGAATGATGAGGGACAAGAGTTAATCCATATATGTACAATGGACGCATTCGATCCATCTCTACATAGTAGTGCAGGAAAATGTGATTCAATGAACACTGGCAGCCATTTTGGATTTTGGCGGCCATATTGAATTTTCAGACCAATTACAAATCATTCCAAAATTAACTAGTTATTCATACCCTACGTAGGACTAGAAAAAACCTAGTTTGTGGTTAGAAAATTGATTTTCGAGCAGGAAATTGTAAGCTTCTATGGGTGTTGGCGGCCATTTTGGATTTTGGCCGCCATATTGGATTTGAGGCCAAATCCAGGGTGGCCCCTCAGCTAAATTGAAAGGGCATAAGTCAAGGATGACGGAACCACTGGGAAAACGTTGACAAGAAAAAATGTTAGTTTTTGCTTGTCTGGGACCTGTCTATTTTGGTGTAATACCCGTGCTGTATTATGTGTATCTAGGAAGGTGTTGAATAAGAAGGAAATTATCCAACGCGGTACATGTATATGGCATATGCAGACCAGGTACTTTCTGGTATACTGCTATCCAGAACCAGAGGACCAAGAGTCCTGAGGCAGTCGCTAATGAGGTGGCTATATTAATGCTATATCTAAGTGTTAGCAAGAAGTTCTTCCGTTTACTATTGTTGTATTCGCTCCAATTCTGCGAAAAGAGCCAAATGTGATGGTACGATAAGGCGGGGTTTTGGCCTATACGTGGTGCGGTTGAAATCGAAAAAATAAAATGTCCTAACAATATTAATGTTTTAATGTAACGGCAAGAGAAAATATAAGTACACAATATGTGAAAGTTTTAGTGCGATTGCGTTATGATTATAGTTATCACATGAAACTGAAATCCACAGCTTGTGCTATTTCGTGAAAAAACGGTCTAAATCGAGTCCTTCAGACACGCATTTGGACGCGAAGGACCCCTTGGACCAAAACGCCATTTAACCTGGTGTTGTGTGGTAACATTATATCCCTACTGCTGGAAGATCTTTTTGGTCCAAGGAGTCCTTCATACTAAAAAATGAAAAGTTATGATTCATAACGTTTGAAGTTTTCGTAAGTAGATTAAAGTGACAAAATATCCCGTTACAGTTGTTCGTATGTCGTGGTGTAGTGGATACGCACGTTGGGTCACAAGTAGCTAAATAATATATAGCCCTCACGAGTATGAGGGCTATAGGTCGGCCCCAGTCACCTCCAGCGAGGGTTTTAGATAATTTTATTACGAATCACCCACCTCTGAAACTGCCGTACATCTAATCTCTATCCCCTCCTGCGCACTATTTTAAA
Source organism: Hanleya hanleyi (assembly GCA_036873755.1). Lineage (NCBI taxonomy): Eukaryota > Metazoa > Mollusca > Polyplacophora > Lepidopleurida > Hanleyidae > Hanleya > Hanleya hanleyi. The sequence continues at coordinate 62,035 of JAVTVY010019818.1, read as the reverse complement.
ATCTTGCGCACTATTGTGAAATAGTGACGCATATATCGCCGTCTGAATTTTCCAGTCGAAAACTTCAACTCTCTACGCGCCATGTTGGTGACGTCACGGTGGGCCGTTTGCAATTGAACATGGCGCGTATAAAGTGGAAGTTGTCGACTGGAAAATTCAGACGGCGATATATTCGTTACTATTCCACAATAGTGCGCAAGATTTTAAAATAGTGCGCAGGAGGGGATAGAGATTAGATGTACGGCAGTTTCAGAGGCGGGTGATTCGTAATAAAATTATCTAAACCCTCGCTGAAGGTGACTGGGGCCGACCTATAGCCCTCATACTCGTGAGGGCTATATATTATTTAGCTAGGTCACAAGCGCCTCGAAATTTTCGTTTACCAAGTTCGAATCCCAGGAGGGCAACATGTGTGACGTCGACAGTTTATTTCAATCTTTCTCATTTTTGTAAAAAAAAATGCATTCAGTATATCTGAAATAAGATGTGAGGCTATCAGTATGAACCAATTAAAAGTAAAATAAATATTGTTTACCGATGGCACAATACCGTGTGGACATTACGGGCTAGTCAAACGTTGAAATCGAAAGATCAGTCGCTACCTGTTACAACGGCAATATATTCGTCTAAATTGGGTATTTATTCTCCAATATGTGCATGTAAAATCGACTGCAACGTGATGAAATAATAACACATTGGTACCGAACATATGTGAAGCTATATCATGGTTCACCGTAACATACAGTCCGTTGAATGACAGTTGCCGCCGACGACAAGTTGTACATTGCATTGTGATTGACAGATGGAGAGAAGAAATGTACATTCCTATGAGTCGGCTGGCTGTGAGCAAAAACCCCGCCTTACAATACCATCTCCTTTCACATGTACAGTGATGCATTGTGGAACTTGGTATACATGTATAACAATGTGTTTCAGTTGGAGATAACAGACGGGGAGGGTATATAGATCTGTATTTATCGATAATAACAAAGACGCATTCTTATGGTCTCCATCATGACTGTGGTGTACAATGCAGATATGGTAGGAAGGCTACCAAATAGCTTAACATCACCTTGATACAAAATTGAATGTAAATTGTGCTTTGTCCACGACTATACATCCGATTCAGAAATTCTCTGTTGCATACAATCGATACCCGTCATTCACGATATGGTATCAAATTACAAAATGTCAGCTCGAGAACAATTGAATTATCACCTAAGCTATGATTTCCACCTTCAAAAAGATCAATCTCCAAGATATCAAATATCAACAATTTAATGTCCCAAGATATCAAATGCTAACGGCTTGTCAAGAGTCTGAATTAAAAAAAACAAAGGAGATATGAACAAGTGTCAAGAGTTCAAATTTCCAAGATAGTCAGCTCCAACACGATTGTTCCAGCGCTGCTAGTGGCTTTGTAATAAGATATCTAATCTCCACAGTTCTATCTCCAAAGTTCAATCTCAAGGACAAATTTCAAAATATTCAACTCCAAGTCTCAATCTCCGCAACGATATCAAAATAGGTCAATCTCCACGATTTCAAAATAGGTCAATCTCCGAGAAATCAGGATAGCTGATCTCCGAGTAGCTACATGAATATATAGCCCTCCAAGATATCATAAACTGTGTTTCCCATCATCGTCTAGCAAAAAAAAAAATATGTCAGGTTCTGGCAAATTATCCAACTTCTGAAATATGAGAATCAGAATTTAGCAAAGTTATCGTTATGAATTACTCAATAACCTGATTGATAAGAGAAACAATTGTGTTAAAATATATACGAACAGAAATCATTGACATAGCATGAGCAGCAAACGCAGATATACGGCCCGTACTGTGTGTGTTATCACCGACTGTTCAGCTGTTGTTGTTGTCACAGAATTGTGAAAGAATCATAAATGACAGCACGCACTCTTATCGTTTCACCAGAATAGTCTACCCCTGGAGAACACGGAATATAGTCCGGTGGCTTAAGGCCAGATTTTCACTTTATCGTGATAGAGTGGAATAAAGCACCAAATTTGGCACACGTGTCGTCAGAGGCACCGAGAACAATATCAGAAGGGGTGCCCCCGATTTCGAGGCCCAGGAGGCAATATGTGGCCCATTAGGGCCCGGGGTCATTTTGGGCCTATAAATGTCAATTTTTATCCCAACGATTTTCAAAACATCATATATTCGCCATTTGTCGAGGTAAGAGTCTGAAAATTTTCACAATAATAGTGTTGGCAAACGTCTAGCGAGAAATGCAAAGTAATCCAAGATGGCCGCCGTAATGACGTTACAGCTGAGCTACATCAGAACCAAATATGGTCAATTTTTGACGAATTTCCGATCCGAAAATTTGGATTATTATTTTTTTTTTCTTGGTGTTAAGTATACAGTAAACATTAGAAAATAATCATATATAACTGACTCAGATGATACGGCAGCCCCTGACTGACTTTTGCCAAACTGGGTCATGTTGGACCAGATCCTTACTTATGAACAAATTCGTTGGGGCTACCATACAATGAAACCCGTGACTGGACAATGCATAGCTACCAAGTGTCATGCTAATATAGCGTTATACTTCCATCCACACATTTCTGAATGTATTATTCGGGATTCCTGCTGCTGAAGATGAAGTGGCGGCGCCAATGCGAAAGCTATGGCCGCCCTTGGATATCGCCCCAATCTATTAAAGAGGGTCAATGCCAATTAAAGAAATTCCGTTTTTCACATGAGCTGAGAAATAGGCAGCTGAAACGGGCGCATCCTCTGGAAATTGGAACGGTGTCCCGGCCTCGAATGTGGAAGATGTAACCGAAAATAAGCACGGATTGCTTGAACTGGACAATATCTAATATTATCAGTATAAACAAATGAATTGGTTTATGGAATATGTTATGTTTGAATTTGCGGATAATAATGTGCATGCTTTGTAATGGGCCAGATTGATTGGAGAAAGAGACATCTTTGTATTAAAGAACATTGCTATTGCTGTCTTGTTCTGAACGATCTGTCAATTCACTAACGTGTAAGAATGCATGAAATGCTACCAAGATCATTGCTCGTAAAGAATTACATGGATACAATGTGGGGTATAGCATAAAATATCTTCTGGAGGATATCCTTAGTTATGGGCAATCTGGTATCCGGCCGTGTAATTTTGACATAACCGTAAGTAGCTTTTTGGCAAGGAATAACTGCGCAGGATCGTCTACTGCAGCCAAACTGTGCGCATAACTGATAGCCGATACGAATGTATAAGCTATGGAGGGTGCATACTTGTTGAAATGCAAAAATGCTTTGAAGGAAACCAACTGTGACGATGAGATGAGGAATATCTTACTGGCACACTGACCAGTGTTATGACGACATCTCTGCATACTTGTATACTTGAAAAACAGCAGACAGGGTATTGGGTGCGACGAGCAATTGAGTCAAGGCGCTAGAGACAGCGCTCCCTGAATTGTAAACTCGAGAGTTTGTCAGGAATAAGATTGTTCCGAAATATGTTTTGATCTGAACAGTATATCATTTCGAAGGCAGGCAACTACTAACTGACGCACTAATTTCAACCAATTTCAAGAAAGAGACGTTGTGATTTGCCAGTTTATGGCCCCAAAATTCTACGGCAAGCACTGCTTGACCGTGATGTGGGTAAGATGTGCTGGTCATTCTTGGTCTATCCACGAGGATCCGAAAACAGCCGCCAAACCCAAGGTACCAGCAGCGTCAAAATCGGATACTCAATTTGGAGAAAGAAAATTAATTTCCGTTGAAAGACTCCAGGAATACAAGCCAGGTATTAACATAGGCTCTAGCTTTATTCAAGCGAATGTGATGGTGAGCCTCTGATACAACTTTTGTTAAATTCTATCAGGCAGCAGAGGAATGCCCTGCCGGGAACGACGACTTAACAGGCAAAATTGTTCGAGCCAATGAGAGACTGCAGTTCCACAAGAGTTACCTTTTTGCGGCGCGATAATTCACCCAGCGTGCTTTTCAGTTTATGAATTTTGTCTTCTGGAAATGAAGCTTTCATAGTTCTGGAGTCCAGTTGAATACCATGCATAACTATAGTAGTTGATGGGTATAGGTCTTAGCGTGTTGGATTGGAATACTCACACAAATAAGTGAAAGTGTTGAGAGTTATAGAACAGTGGCTAGCGCCATTTGCACCGACGAACACGAAGTCGTCCAGTACGTGGATGACATCTGATATACCGAATTTTGTAGCCATAGCCGATTGCAGAGAATGACTTGAGCTCTTTAATATCTTACAGGATGAAGAGCATCCCATCGAGAGGCACCGATACATAAATGCGGAAGGCATCATCTAAATAGATTTTTGCCATCAAGCTTTAGTGGCCATGTTTTTGAACTAATGTCTACATAGGTCCTGTTGAATCGCACTGTTAATAGACAAGACAGATTTCCCAGGGTAAGATAAATCGTGTATTACCCGAAAAGTATTAGGGGAGATTTGGTTTAATGTCACACTCAAGGATATTTCACTCATATGGTGACAGCCAGATGGAGGAAGCTGGAATATCAGAAGAGAACCACCTCCGGCCCGTCGGCAAGTAACTGGCAAACTTTCACAAATGCAACAGCGAGGCTCGAACCCGTGCCGGTTCAGCGGTGTGAGGCTTGCGACCACCAGCGATGCGCCTAGAGAGCTCGGCCATCAAGAGCCCCTAAAAGTATTAGGTTTCTTTCTGGGGACTAAGCCTAATTTTAGCAAACCTTATTGTCAAAAGTAGGAGTTTAAAAGGGACCAGCAACTCGACCTTTCATAGCAGATGAACGATTACGCGAGACAGTAAAGGCATATTTTCTCGAGTGTCAAATATCGAAACCGTTTGTGAAACTTGAAACAAGTAAATCTACCTAAGGGTAGTTAATTAGCACAGTTATAGCCTGATTCCAACCGGGGTTGGAGGAGTAACACCCTTTGCCGCTGAATTTACACATGCTAATTTACATGTAAGGAGCCGGGAAGAATCCAATTGGCAACATTTGATGCCACAACCGTGGCATGTACAATAACCTGAAGTTTCATCCTTTGAAACAGATTTGGTTTTAGTACCGATAATCAGCGCTGAGGATGGGGCGTTGGTGGCCATATTGGATATCTATAGAAAAGAATCTAGTCAATAACCTTCATGCGTGCTTGACCGAGTCACTCATAACAGAGCTACATGTACAGAAACCTCTCAATGGATTTATAAATATATATGATATATATTAGCATATATACAAACGCACATACATGTGCATAGCAATAATACCATTATTGGGGACGCTCTGTAGGCTATATTGGATATTCAACGGGTAATAAAGTTTCCAATTATCATTATTATTTTCTTCTTGAGTCAGTCAGACTCGTAGAAAACCAATGTCATGTAAAAAGGCGATTCAAGCTGTCAAATAGTCGCCATCAGGAGGATACTGTATGTATTATGGTGGCCATATTGGATTGATGCAAATTAAGGGCCATCCACCTCCTGTAGAAATGGGCACCCCTTCTGAGATCATTCCTTATGCCCATATAAGCCTCTCTGCAAAATATGGTGCTTTATTCCAGTCAGTCACGATCTTGACCTTAAACCACCGGACTAATATGATACTATCAGCGATATCCCTCAGCGATTTACTCTTTTGTTCGGTTTTTGTCGGAATCCCTTGATCATATATGATGGTGGTTATATGCCCATGGGTGCCCACATCCAAGAGGTTTCAAAATGTTCGCTCTAAGAAAGTAGTACCTTATACTGCTTCTTACTAGATACATGCGCCCCTTTCGTTGCCTTTCGTTTTACTGTGTATAGCCCTGTATGCAACACGAACCAGATAATAATCGACCTCTGGCTAAAGTCAGAATACACTAGCATATGGAATGTCAGTTTTCGGATCAATATTTATGTTCGGAATGTGGAACTCTTTTTTCTGTTGACTCGTATAGTAGTTAGAGGGGTCCTCGTCAATCTAGGCCTTATGATTGGTTGAAAAGCGGTCACATGACCAAAATGCCAGTTCGATAGCAATGGCTAGTCGCAAGCGACTGTCAAAAACCCGGTTAACTTATTCTCGCTCTTGTCGTATTGAAAGCTGTTTTCCGTTCTTGTACTGAAACTGGTCCAAATATGATGTTCTATCTACACTGATACACTAATGCAGATGTACGAAAGGTCATAATGCGATGTGACGGTGTTGGTCAGAGTGTCTATCTTGTATGACCAGGAGGTTGGTGTCATTTTTAGACGACGAGGATTCAATCCCATCAGACCATTATGTGATTTCCAGTGAATCATTACAGAAACTCTATGATTGGCTGGAAGTTCTTCTGAATTTTCCCACCAACCAATGAAAATACCGGATTTCTTTTTGAAATTTTGAATTGACCAATCAGATGCTTAAAAACTGCAAGCTATCCTATGATGCACTGTTGTTTGTCGATCTAGGTAAACCAAGATGGTAAATCAGGGGAATACCATCTGGACGTAACGCTATGAAAACTTCGTGCGAAATGTTCGCCAATATTCTACGAGAGCCCATTATAATCCAATCACGACAAATTCTGCTTTTTCACTTTGACAATGATTGACGTTTAGTCCTCGGATATTAACACCTTCGCATGGCACGATCTTTCGGCATTTTCTACCGCCTAACAAAGCCAGATTTTTCGGCGGGAGTAAACCCTTTGATGTTCACGCACACTGTCTGGAAATGATGCCATATTTGGATACATTTCCCGATAATATTTACTACTATTTACTACACGTGCTACCGTGTGCTATTACTGTGGGCGTGATTTTGTAATTGTTTCACCAAGCTAGCCACCTGATTGGCTAACAAATGTGGTTTGAAATTCGCACGGGATTTATACAGCAATGAAGTCAGATATAATATTCAGTGATATTATATCCGAGTTTACTGAGATTGTGTTGTTTCTGTGAAACTCCATTGATATAACGCGTGATATACGATACCAAAATACTGCCAACATTCTGAGACGCTTGGTCGCCATCGTCTAGAGGGTCAGCTTCATCGAGCAGTCTGTAGACATTGTCACGATATCGGCTACATTTCGCCTCTGAATTAGCTTTCCTTGGGGTAGAATGGATCATTGAGATGCAACGCCATTTCTAAATATTCAATGACAGTAATATTCTACCTCTAAGCAATCAAGAAATCAAAATATTGTGTTCCAGTGGGCGATTCATATTTGATTATTACCATATCATGGATAGATATGTTATGTTTAACAGGTATGTGATAAATAACTTATGACATGGTTGTTTTGATATCGGCCCGGGTATGAAAAGAACCATATAATAATCTGTATACATGTACATGTATATGATAATTTGCTAGATCATCACTGAAATAAATGTAACGCTCTGGCAAGAAACTATGCCCTCGTGGATTTGGACGAAAACAAATATCTTTCGATTATAGGCGCGGATTTTGTGTTTCTGCCTGCCATGCCTGCCAAATCCGATGCCATGCAATACCCTAATTGGATGGGACTCGACAAAACACGTACATTTGAGTTTTCTACCTGGTGTATTCATTTCACGCATGTTAGCTTTGGTCAAAGTTGATAAACTCCCTATCTAAGACGAGCTCAGTCAATGGGTTATTTAAAAATATTGCAAGAGTTCTTGGCAAGACTTCATTCCAATGTTTACCTCCCCAATAAGGCACGTATCGCGTGATGATGACCAAACCCCAATAGTTGACCTAAGCCACTTCGAAAATACGCTTAATGATAGGTACCCGTGTGCCAGATACGATGCAGATGGAAACTCTAAAGGGCGTCTGAAAATAATATTGTATTGTGTGAGCGTTGGCGTTCTCTTGCACTGAGCAATATACGTCCGAATATTGATAGCATCCATTCAGCATCCGTTGCAACATATTTTTCATTTTCTGGGTGGACGCATAAACACGTAATTCGTACGGTATCTAATTCAAGCAAAGCGTGTCGGTGGCGCCCAACCGTAACCATCTGGGTGATCTACATGTATACGCGGTAAGAGTACTGACCCTGGGATCGTTTGGATTCATTTCCAGCCTACATTCGGCAGCTATATGAGGGAATTCCCCGAAATCAACACCACGTGATGTCGTCAGCCAATCAGCTAAACTCTACCAACGTAACCCGCCATTTTCGAGTCATGTGCTGTCCTACTTGTTCAAGATTACAGATCCACAACATCTCTTGGATGATACGGAAGTTATTCGTATCTGTATTTTTTTAAGCTCAGACAGTATATGTTTCAGAGGTAGTATGAAGTGCCTGTAATTTATCAGATTTCTCGAGTCTGTTCTCCGTCGGATAAGACCGAACAGTATACGGAAATTATCGGATATCGCTCCGCAATAATTGCGACACACGATTCGCAAGCCATCTTATGGATGGCGAAGTATACACAAATGTGTGGCGTCATGAAATCATGATATTCTTCTGAAATTTTCCGCAGGAGACTGATCTAAGTATATAGTTTTATCCTCAGTATATGGAAGTGGACGAGGGGCGAGGAAAAATGCGCCCCTCTCATTGTTCGAAGTACGCCCATACGAAATCTCTCTGTGACTAGCGTCTAGATAGCGTTCGCTGTACTTTATCATAAACGTAATATTTAATACGTTTATTTACGTATACGTATATTTAAGCTCCTGTATTCGTCAAAAATAATGATCCTGCTATCTATAACTCGAGCATCGAGCAGGCAATAAATATTGCCTAAAATAGCAATGCCAGATGGCGTGTAGTTCATCTATGCATCTTGACATAAAAAGAGAAAAGCAGTGTATAATTTATAATGGAAGGGTAGCGCAGCATGCACACATCAGCTGATGTATCAAGTGCACGTGCTTGTGAGTCATGTGACTAAGTTTAGCTAGCCATGTTAACGTGACCTCACCGATGTTTTCTTTTATCATATACCGGTACTAACTAGGAATGAAGGCCTTTATTAATAATTTGTCAAAAGATTTATTACAGGCACGGTATAGACGGGTGGGGGGGGGGGGGACAGACAGGTGTGTGAAAGGGAGGAGGGGACCCCCTCCCTCAGACAGATTTATTTTCATCATTTTTCAATGAAATTTCCCCCAAATTGCTTCGAAAATAATTCGTCGATACTATTTGTTAACTTTTTCCACCCAACTATGTGAAAGGTAAATGGTTGCATGGGACATGCGGATGGGTAGACGGGGGTACTCCCTTGGGAAATTGTGAAATTTCAGACGATACTCTGCACATATATGACCCTATTCCAATGCATTTCAATCACAATTATTGTGAGGGAAAATGTAAAGTGCTCCTTGCCACTTCACAACCACACACACACCTATGGTTGGCCATCCCTGTCAGAATTCGTCATTTAGAGGCTGCCTCTAAATAATATATACCATGGTATAAAATGCCAAGCCTGCCATAATTCGTATTTAGAGGCTGCCTCTAATTATTTTGTACCATGGTATAAAATGCCGAGCCTGCCATAATTCCTATTTAGAGGCTGCCTCTAATTATTTTGTACCATGGTATAAAATCGCCTCTAAATCGCCAAGCCTGCCACAATTCGTATTTAGAGGCTGCCTCTAATTATTTTGTACCATGGTATAAAATGCCGAGCCTGTCATAATTCGTATTTAGAGGCTGCCTCTAATTATTTTGTACCATGGTATAAAATCGCCAAGCCTGCCATAATTCCTATTTAGAGGATGCCTCTAATTCATTTTAGCCGTAAGTCGTAAATTTTCTCCTTCTTATTACTTCCACCAATGATATGCGCTTTCACAAATTTGGTGCCGGGCTTATCCGGCACGTCAATTATTACTGCATGACTACTGTAGGAATAAATTACCTCGCCTCTCGAAAGTCCATCGGAGAATAGCGCAAAGCACCTTGGGAGAATATGTCAAAAATCTTGTCTCTTCCCATTTACTCACGTGACCATATCTCTACGCTTGTTACAAGTTTACTCATTGGTCAAATTTAATATTCTTGATATGACATCGAGTTGTTTATGACTTACGGCTAAATGAATTAGAGGCATCCTCTAAATAGGAATTATGGCAGGCTTGGCGATTTTATTCCATGGTACAAAATAATTAGAGGCAGCCTCTAAATACGAATTATGGCAGGCTCGGCATTTTATACCATGGTATAAATAATTACAGGCAGCCTCTAAATACGAATTGGCAGGTGGCAGGCTTGGCGATTTAGAGGCATCCCCTAAATAGGGATTATGGCAGGCTCGGCATTTTATACCATGGTACAAAATAATTAGAGGCAGCCTCTAAATACGAATTATGGCAGGCTTGGCATTTTATACCATGGTATATATTATTTAGAGGCAGCCTCTAAATGACGAATTCTGACAGGGATGGCCAACCATACACACCCATCCCTTCGACCTCCGTCGCGCCTGCCTCAGTATAGCTTTCCTGCAACGTTTCGTCAAACTTTTTCTTCACATTACTGCAGGCATTGTCCTTAGTACAGTCGCACTAATTCCATCGACCATGTATCATGATCAAATACTACTAAATCAAAGTGGGACAGAGTGCCTCCATCTAGATCATCATCAGCGCCATCTGGTAATGAGCTTTTGATACACATCTTTACAAAACCCATTACACGCCGGCCTTTAGAGAGAAGATGGATATAGCTGATCAACAACGAAACCATAGGTTAACACATCCACGATACATTGCCTTACCAGTTCAAACCCCATTATATTTTATTTTTGCAATATCGTCAAGCATATACTGCTTGTGTCTCCCTCCCCTCGGATCCCAGAAAATTTTGTTTCCTCCACATATACGATAGGTTGAGGTCAGACTGACACAGTTTCTGCCTTCTTTGCTTAAGACAAATTGACCCTGTTTGAGCATTTTACACCGATATCTTGCTTAATCTTTAGTCCATTTAACAATGTTTTAAAGCATAGTAGACAAATTGACCCTGTTGATCAGGAAACATTTTCCACCGATATCTTGCTTAATCTTTAGTCCATTTAACAATGTTCTGGGTGCGGTACCGTATCATTCATATAATGTTGGGTGTGTTGAATTGGTGTACGTGCGACCGGTGGATGCCATACGACCATTGTGCACTTTATTCTATCCTGGGGTCCACGGATTCCATTGACTAAACAATTTGTATTCTGACTGTGGCGATGGATATTTTGAAATTAATTTGAAAGAAGTAAAATATATTTTACAGTAGGATACATGATAATGTCTTGTCGGCATCATGGCCATAAATAGATTAACCATTTTCACATAAAGCATTTCCAAATACCAGTATATATATACGCGAACACACATGAACTGTGCATGCTCTATAGATACCGACCGGTAAATGCTAATAGGCCCTGAGCCATGGGGTATCAGCATCCAGCCAAGCCAAAACCAATAATAGCCTGCAGGAAAATATCAAGTCAAAGTTTATATCCTTACCTCGGACTCGTTGACTCCTGTTGAATCTCATATTTGTCTCGATGCATTTGGAAGTATATAGCTTCACTACTGTCCCCTCCCCTGGACCCAAAGGAGCTTGAATCGGAATTGTGAAATTTGGTAACTACACGAATCGCCTGGCTATGGAATACTACACTCTGCAGCTGTGGCCCTTGTGGAAGCAAACTAGCAAAACCTGCTCCGGTAACATAAACTTAGAAAATAGTTTAACCGTAGTTCCGGTACGCAGTCTGCTTCGAGTCGATACAAACTAATAGGATTAGTTGCTGATAGCACAAGTAGCTCCACTCGAAAGTGCATGATCGAAATGTCTTTAAAACTTTAGACTTAAATGGAAGTCATGTAAAAAGTTCCGTACCGATTACTAAAGTTTAGCCTAAGTTATACATGTAGCAACTAACAGTAACAGCTGTCTGTGCCATTTTTACTGTTCACTGATCTTTAGGGTAGCTACCGTATATTTTTGGCGGTAAGCTCGGTTATATCTCAACAACTGGCACCATATCGTTGTCATGGAAACAGCCGCCCGATCATCGCCGGCTCCTGCTGCCTGCACTATTTTAGGCATATCCACATATGACTGCACTGGAAGTGTACGGAAGATATACGTGCCGAGCGTTTACTGTTTGGATCGCAAATAAACATTTTGGCAATTAAGCTAATTGCCATAATTACACTGAGCATTAAAGGATGATCTGTGAAATGCTGTAATTGCTCGAGGTAAAATTGCATCAGTAGATTTTCATCTACCTCTGTATAGGACATGCATTTACACAATGAGATACATTTTAAGGACAATTAATGCGATAAAAACTAACCCACGTCCCCTCCTCCTCCCAACCCCTCTCAGGGCTGAGCGATTTTAGTCTGCGGAGTACTTCTCCACCAAACCACCATCTGTTCTCCATCATATTTCAATTCAATTTATTGTATAAAACGCCCACAGAGAGGCCGTATACAACACATACAAATACACGAATTACACAAGGGATACACCAATAATATGTCATGATGTAGTTGAAGGAGCATAAAAGAATATATATATATTTCAGATCATATTATAGACTAGATTTCACTGGATTAATCAACGTACTATACAACAACATGGTATGTTATGACAGAAAGGCATGTTGTGACAAATTGTTCTGCCTGGTCAAAAAACAATTGTAAACAAAATTGCACACCCTCTTAGCTAACATAATAGGAGGATTTATGCATAGATCAAAAACAGAATAATCCCAACTGAGAATATTAAGATGTAGTTGTAGAGTCTGGCGGAGATGTGCATATATGACAGCCGACATCCTGATGATCACGTAATGAGAAACAAAGACATTATAGTCCTTACTTGAAGACGATATACATTCAGGTCTTGACCATTAGTTTACTCGGGGTGGTCAAACCGAGCCTTATTAACAGTCTTGTGTGTAGCAACTACTAATGACACAATTGCCGCAATTACGACAGTTGTGTCAGTAGCAGTTGTCAGGTCGCCAGCTAATGTCACAAGGCACTTTTGTAACACTTTTTCGTTTCGTTTCGCAGATTACAACTTTTTGTTTCGTTTCGCCCGTTTCTACAGTAAGCCCATAAGAACATCATCTGTGATTGTCTCTTCTCATTTCTCTACGACCGTTACTCTGGACGGTTTATTCAACAAACACAAGGATTTTTTTCTATAAAAATAATTTGGAAATTTTGGAGACTTCATTGTTACATACAGAGAGATCGATACGTACATACAAAAGTACATACGAAAGAACAAATAAAGACCCCTTCATGAAACCTGCAAAAAAAAAATTGTGAAGTTCATACGAATCAGAAAAACCTGCACTTGGATGGATCAGCGTACCCTGGGATTCCACATATAAATACTGTCTTAACATGACATACAAGTAAACTAAACGCACGGAATTTATGGAATTAGGGTATAGGTGTATTACACAGACCATCATTTATCCATGTGGTTTATGAGCGATAGACTATAATTGGAGTTGGAGCTTCAATATGTACCTATAATTAAGACATTGTCACTGCGAGCGCACCAAGTGAGTTGGTGTGTTATAGGCCTGTTTTGTATGTGTTAAACCAGAAAGTCAAATGGAGTCAGGCATGAGGGTGATTGTTTCAATATCGATGGTTGCTTATGCAAAACAAACGCGAAAACAGAACCATAAATCTGCATAAAATATGTTCAGATATATTTTCGGGAAAACGCTTAGAACGCATCTTCGACGATCTACACCGCAGCTTCCGGGGATTAGGCGGCCCCTGGACCTTCGGCCTGTGAGGATTCGCTTCTTTTAGCTTTGTATGAATGAATCATATCGGTACGCTTATTGGTTTCTAATGTTCCATGATGGAAGGTCATCGTTTTTTATGTGTTAAATATAACTAGAAAGTCAAATGGATTCAGACATTTTTTCAGCATCGATGCGTGCTTTTCAATGCGAAACGAACGTGAAAATAGAACCATAAATCTGCATACATTATGTTCAGATTTCTTTCCGGGGGAAACGCTTGGACCACAGTAGTATATAAACAGCATCTGCAGTCATATAGACACCAGGGGGGGCACCAGTCTTGTGACGTCACTTCCGGTTCCGGTCACGTGACCGGAAGTGACCATTGACCCCTGCGCACCATTATTAATATCCGGTATTGTGCGCATGCGCAGGGATCAAAGGCCATTCCAGGTCACGTGACCGGAACCGGAAGTGACGTCACAAGACTGGTGGCGCCCCTGGTGTCCATATGACAGCAGATGCTGTTTATATACTTCTCGCATCTCCGGCGATCTAGGACCCCGGAGCTTCTGGACGCTCGCCTGTTGGGCTGTGATAGTCGACCTCCCAATCATTTTTTGCTAGATCCGCCCTTGATCTTATATTGTATATTTCTTAGCTATGTATAACCGGAGTTTATCCAGGAAAAAATTATTTCACTTCCGACCACTCACACCGATATACTGATTCATAGCTAGTTCAAGACGTTGCAGGCGTGCTACCAAACTTCTGTTCACCTTGTTGACATGAACCCATGCACAGCAAGTGAACTCATTAGGGGGAAATACCGTGATGCTATTTAAAAAAACGATGTTGAATGTGGATATCATAAAACTGTAAAAATAGCGCAACAACTTGATGCGAAAAGGATATGTCGTACAGACAAGATGTACATATACCTGGGATTTCTCTACTAACTAGCGCTTCTAAGTTCAGTTCCTCATCAGAACCTCATATAAACCTTTTTACCAAAAGGGTGGTCGAATGCACGGTCTTGTAACTTCGTCGGGATACTATTTAACGTCCTATGGGGAGGAGAACAGATTTAATAAAAATGTGTTTTCTCTCCAGTTCTCTCACATGGAAAAAGGGGTACGACTCGGATTCAATCCTGTTTAATATTAGAGAGTTACGTCCCATGAAACAGCAAATTTTCAACCACGGAAAAACTATTTTGCGCAAACCTTACTGGCTCTTCAAGTTATGAGCTTGATTTTTAAATAGTCCCTCATTTA
The DNA here is from genome assembly GCA_036873755.1 of Hanleya hanleyi. Classification (NCBI taxonomy): domain Eukaryota; kingdom Metazoa; phylum Mollusca; class Polyplacophora; order Lepidopleurida; family Hanleyidae; genus Hanleya; species Hanleya hanleyi. The sequence goes on along the minus strand of JAVTVY010019818.1, from coordinate 47,023 downwards.
ATATCAGAGAGTTACGTCCCATGAAACAGCAAATTTGCCAGGATAGCTGTGGAATTGGGGAGAGTGGCCTCGAACCGAGATGTATGGTGGCCGATAAGGGACATCGCTGCATTGTTTCAGGTATGTGGTTTTATAACACGAAGGCAGGATGCGAAGCGCGAAGTCCAAACACGAAGCCAGGATGCGAAGTGCGAAGGCAGGATGCGAAGTACGAAGTCCAAACACGAAGGCAGGATGCGAAGCGCGAAGGCAGGATGCGAAGCGCGAAGTTCAAACACGAAGGCAGGATGCGAAGCGCGAAGGCAGGATGCGAAGCGCGAAGTCCAAACACGAAGGCAGGATGCGGAGCGCGAAGGCAGGATGCGAAGCGCGAAGTTCAAACACGAAGGCAGGATGCGAAGTGCGAAGGCAGGATGCGAAGCGCGAAGTCCAAACACGAAGGCAGGATGCGAAGCGCGAAGTCAAAACAAGTGCCACTGCGCATGACCCGATGAAAGCGAGGCCAGGCCGCCATTTGAATTATTTTAATTACCAATGCCGAGATCAGAGTATAGTCGCCTTTCTCGTCGGGATGGTTTACATGAAGAATAAAGTCTGTATATGCTTAGATACACGAGTACAAGACCAGCCTTTCTTTATTACCGCAACCATTTCGTCACTCGATACAGTCAAAATCGCTGATTTTCTTGATTCAAAGTATAGTTCATTTATGCACGATTTTATTGAAGACAGCGTCATCCGTCAATATTTTAACGTCGGATATATCGTCGGAAATTCTTCATATCAATCACGACATCTGCTATACAATAATAATATGGTCGGAAATTTTACATAAGATTGCAAAACATACAATAAATGTTTCACAGAAACCAAGCATAATAGTATTACATATCATACTGTATCACAGAAACTTAACATATTCAATACTGGTATATATATAGGAATGGATATTTTGAGTCATCCGGGAAGTGAAATAGAAGAAATAACGAATAAATCTGGTCAACCGGATAGTATATTGTAACACCAACGTTGCGACATTCACCAAAATGTCTTCAACAGGGATATATAATTGTATCACAGGACCAGAATATGATTACAAAATATGGAGGACGACAAATGAAGTTGGACGCAAAATTAAAACTAAACAGGAAAAAAATAAAGGATCAAATTTTTTAAATCCCCAGCCTTGATAATAAATTTGACTAAATCAATCAGTTGTCGGTAACAAAATCTCTCAGCATTAAGAATACTGGAAAATTTCAACTTGGTGGTAACACGAAGGCAGGATGCGAAGCGCGAAGTCCAAACACGAAGGCAGGATGCGAAGCGCGAAGGCAGGATTCGAAGCGCGAAGTCCAAACACGAAGCCAGGATGCGAAGCGCGAAGGCAGGATGCGAAGTGCGAAGTTCAAACACGAAGGCAGGATGCGAAGCGCGAAGGCAGGATGCGAAGCGCGAAGTCCAAACACGAAGGCAGGATGCGAAACTCGAAGGCAGGATGCGAAGCGCAAAGTTCAAACACGAAGGCAGGATGCGAAGCGCGAAGGCAGGATGCGAAGGCAGGATGCGAAGCGCGAAGGCAGGATGCGAAGCGCGAAGTCGTGTTTGGACTTCGCGCTTCGCATCCTGCCTTCGCGCTTCGCATCCTGCCTTCGCACTTCGCATCCTGCCTTCGTGTTTGGACTTCGCGCTTCGCATCCTGCCTTCGCGCTTCGCATCCTGCCTTCGTGTTACCAAACCACATACCTAGCGATGTCCCTTATCGGCCACCATAGAGATGTCTAGTGGCTTCGCAAACTTCGAAGTTTAGTTGGTTCCACAAAAGATGTGATTATCTGTATTCCCGTGAGAGGCGTTTTTCGGCCATCTTGGGTTTCAAATTTTCAACCACGGAAAAACTATTTTTCGCAAATCTTATTGGCACTTCAAGTTATGGGCTTGATTTGAAAATAATTCCTCATCCTCTAGTCTCTCACCTGAACTTATACTACCTGATATTATGCTCAGAAGACCGATATTTACGATGCACATTAAATTAATTAAATTTAAGTCATCAACTTTTAAGGTTGGTGAGGCAAAATCATCACCAGAAAAATGTGATATCCGTAACCATTAGAGGTGATGGCCATAACCTTTTTTCTGGCTGTGTATATATAATTCTATAAAAACTGCACATAGCAGTTTCTGTGGTGACTTGAATGGATGTTCATCCGTCTGTCCATATCAGGTAAATATATGCCTTGGATATCTAAGACATAAAATCGCATGATCACATACTCCGACAAGTATAACCTATTGATATAAGGCGTAAAAGAGACACGAAGAGTGCAAATGATCGAATGCCTCTACATGAATATCCATAATGAATGAGAATGAATGAGAAAGTTAAGTCTATCTGTTTATAGTCCACTGAGGACAATACAAAGCCATTCTTGAAGTCCAAAGACAGGCACCAGAGTAAAAAAGGCCTGGCACACACGAGCCTGATCTCCTTGACAAGTGAGACCAAATCTGTGGAAGACTGTTACGGCCATTCGCTATATCCTGCTCTGGTACGGTCATCGTCTGTAATACAAGCTTGTAATCAAGCTAATGGTCACTACAGACTTCCATAAATTTAGTCTCACTTGTCAAGGAAAACTGGCTCGTGTGTACCAGGATTAAACACAGGTTTTCGACCTCCATTTATTGATGCCCATGAGCTCATCTGACCATATACATAGTGGCCAACAAAGTTTAGCGATGCCATGTTTTTCATGTCAGTCGAACACGATGGGAAATTGGAGCGCACACAAGGTGCTCACACGGTCTCCCTTTCACGGTATAAATAACAACAAAAAACCTATTGATGCAGATGCATCAATGCCGGCGGAAACGTTTGTAGCTTACGTATTACAAGCCGATTAAATGTGCAACTCGTGAACACAGGTCACGATGCACCATTATGGTTAAAAAAAACGTCGATTTGTTTGTTTGCCTAATGTAGTCCGCGCAAGGGCCCATCTGGAAAGTGTGGGGTTAGCCGGAAGTTAAGTGCTTGCTGGCAAAATGTGCATATGAACCGCATGTCCCACTAGGAAAGTAAATTACTGAAAGTAATGTTCTCTTCATATAGCCTGATGTAAGAGTTCGTGCTGTAGCATTATATGGGACCCATCATCAAGCCACTATTTCTTTATTGGTGTGTGTCATTGTAAATTAAGCCCAGATCGACTTTCTCTACACATCAATCCGATTCGCGTGTTTTATTGTTTCGAGTTTTTAGTAACTCGCAGTTTAATCTCAATCTCAGTTTGCTGCAGACGTACAGGTGAATAACTTGATCATGTATGGTCATCAATTTGGTCTCTCAGCCATAGTAAAATAGTACTAAAGGACATTTATTCGTTGAATCCATTATAAGAGAATTAATATTAATGTGTTAACCACGAACGGATGATACAATCCTGTCGTTTCACGATATGAAACTAGTTGGATCATTCCACGGCACGTCTTTGAAGTATGACTCGAGAAAACACCTGTTACTCGTCCAATATCAAGATGGCCGCTCCCATGTTTACTGAATTCAAATATCCGGCGGCATATAACAATACACGATTTTTTGGGCGTTATAATTTTTTATGGGTCCGACATCGGCCGAAGGGCCCGAGTGCTGCTAATGACAATGGCGGGCCGACAAAGAAGTATAATGTCCCCAAAAAATCATGTTATTATTATCATTAAATGATTGAAAACTGTTTGCTTATAAGATCGCTCGATTGTGAATGTGAATTCGAACTCTCTGACTCGTCCATTCTCCTGTGTTTGCCCTATTCTTCAGCATAAGCTGAAATATGTGGAATAAGTTCTTCGTTTTAAGTTAGGATTTCGGATAATGAATTCTAGGTTAAAGCTTCTCGAGTGAATTTCTTAAGCTGACGAGCGTTTGCGTTTTTGTATTTCATGTGACGTACGTAGTTGCCAAAGGAGAGTTCCGTTAACATATAGGCGAAACCCATTCGGAAATTAATTTCTTTAATTCTGCACGAACTATTGTGTTTCATACAGAATTTTTAAAAAAACTACGCGTGTTATTATACAATTATGTGATTACAATGAGGTGAATACGATGTGTTATGGACCAGAGAAAACCAATATTCACCGATATCCAATATTAGCACCGATTCACCGAAAACCAATATTAGCACGGATTTCTATAATATATCTAAAATATGACACCTTGAACCAAAACCAATCAAATCCTCCGTACATATAGCAATATCATTTTCGTTCAAGGTGTCATATTTTAGACATACATGTATGAAAAATCATGCTTAAATGCTTTCCAAAAAGCCAAAAACAGACCAACGCCCAATTTCAATCGTCCGTCGATGCTATGTTACGTCACTTTTCAGATTTAAAACTTGAGTACCGGGTATTTTGGGTAAGTTGCTGTGAAGAAATTAAGAAATTAAATTTTGGCTTCACGAAATTAACAGCTATAAAAAGGGGTTTCTTCTAGAAGGCATGCATTTAGAACATACGCAAACAGTTATGCCCCCAGCCTTAGTACTGTAGGCAGACGTGTGCTACCAGCGAACCGGTAGATATACTTCATGCAGGCAGATATTGTCGGTGTCTTTGCGTCGCTTAAAAGGCACAAATCTAGACACTTTGTTGTCCACAGGCTTAGCTATTGTATACTTCCTAAGTTGCAAAACTGAAAGACGGAAGATGGCTAGCCAAGTTACCATGCTTTCGTGGCGAATGGCGTTGTGTTGCGACAATAACGAACGAAGGCATGGAAACATGCCTGGCTATACAGAAGATAGAAAGACGGGCAGCACTTCCATCTTTGACCTGTTCAAATTGCAACGACACCGGATCAAATGCTCATTCGTCTTTCGGTGCAATTTCGCTCGTCGCGTGTTCAATGTCTTGTAATATTGATTACACCATGCCGTCTTATAATATTGAGTATAGCTTGCTGTTTTTTTGTGTTTTTTTGTTTGTTTTTTTAAATTGATTAAATCAATCCGTCTTGTAATATTGGGTATTCCATGCTGTCTTGTAATAGTGAGTATACCATGCTGACTTGTAATATTGAGCACACCTTGCCATCTTGTAATGTTGAGTATACCTTGCTGTCTTGTAATATTGAGTGTGTGGCCGTGTTACATTTTATATATTGTTTATTGTATTGTTCGGGATTGTATTACATGTGGGTGCATTGGTTCAGACCGTTGGTGCGACATGCGAGCGCATTGGTTTGGACCCTTACGTTGATTTCGCGCCGTTTTAGTATTTTAACTTACCTTGTTAATTTCATGTGATTAGACTTTCAGGAGTTTACGGCGCTGATGTGAGTATTCCGTGGCATTGTTTTTGTCCCCCGCCGCAACGCGGCCGGGGACTTTAAAATGGTTCTTGCTTCTACATGTATGTGTCCGTGCATGCACGGACATGTCCGTGCAAATACTTCGTAAGCAATAACTTCTAAATGCTTTTGTCGGATTCTTCCGAAATTTGGCATCTGCATTCTTTGCGACAAGACGTCTCTTGGTATTACGTTTCAGCAAGATCCGCCTGTAGGTGGCGCCACTGGGGTCTTGCTTCTATGTGTCCGTGCATGCACGGACATGTCCGTGCAAATACTTCGTAAGCAATAACTTCTAAATGCTTTGTCGGATTCCTCCGAAATTTGGCATCTGCATTCTTTGCGACAAGACGTCTCTTGGTATTACGTTTCAGCAAGATCCGCCTGTAGGTGGCGCCACTGGGGTCTTGCTTCTATGTGTCTGTGCATGCACGGACATGTCCGTGCAAATACTTCGTAAGCAATAACTTCTAAATGCTTTGTCGGATTCCTCCGAAATTTGGCATCTGCATTCTTTGCGACAAGACGTCTCTTGGTGTTACGTTTCAGCAAGATCCGCCTGTAGGTGGCGCCACTGGGTCTTGTTCCAATCTTTAGTGCATGTCCGTGCAAATACTTCGTAAGCGATAATTCCTAAATGCTTTGTCGGATTCCTCCGAAATTTGACATCTGCATTCTTTGCGACAAGACGTTTGTTGGTATTACGTTTCATCAAGATCCGCCTGTAGGTGGCGCCACTGGGTCTTGTTCCAATCTTTAGTGCATGTCCGTGGATGTTCGTGCAAATGCTTCATAAGCGATAACTCCTAAATGCTTTGTCGGATTCCTCCGAAATTTGGCATCTGCATTCTTTGCGACAAGACGTCTGTTGGTATTACGTTTCAGCAAGATCCGCCTGTAGGTGGCGCCACTGGGTCTTGTTCCAATATTTAGTGCATGTCCGTGCAAATACTGCGTAAGCGATAACTCCTAAATGCTTTGTCGGATTCCTCCGAAATTTGGCATCTGCATTCTTTGCGACAAGACGTCGCTGGTATTATGTTTCAGCAAGATCCGCCTGTAGGTGGCGCCACTGGGTCTTGTTCCAATCTTTAATGCATGTCCGTTCATGTTTGTTCAAATCCTTCGCGAGCGATAACTTTCGAACAATTTGTCAGATTTCTTCGAAATTTGGTAAATGCATTCCCTGCGACAAAACACCGTTGGTGATGCGTTTCAGCAAAATCCACCCGGAGGTGGCGCCACTAGAGTTCATTCCATTATTCCATGCTGCAAGTGATAACTTAGAAACACTTGGTCGAATTTCTTTGAAATATCCTACATATGTACCTTTCTGGGTAACAAGAGAAACGTTGCGGCTCATCGGATTCTTCTCAAATTTGGCATGCATTTACCATGCCAGGAGCTTTTGCTTGGGATTGCCTTTCGCTCACTTGCACTCACAGGTGGCGCCACCTGGTGGCAACATCACAAATTCGTTTCCGGGTAATAACTTGAGAACTGACCATCGGATTCTTCTCAAATTTTGTATGAATGTACCGTGACATAAGATGTCGCTTGATAATGCATTTCACTGACTTGCGCCTAGAGGTGGCGTCACCTGGTGTCAAAATCTAAATTTGGTTTCAGGGCAATAACTTGAGGACCCTCATCGGATTCTTCTCAAATTTGGTATGCAGATGTCCCCACGATACCATGTTCCTTGGGATTGTATTTTTCCCGCTTCTGCCTACAGGTGGCGTCTCCTGGTGGAAAAATTTGTTTCCGGGCAATAATTTGGCAACTGCTCATCAGATTATTTTCAAATTTTGTATTCATATGTGACCCGCCCCAAATAACATGAACACCGGTAGGCATCTAGTACCGGCAATAACTTGAGGACCCCTCTTCAGAGTCTCAAAGTTCATATGCCGATACCATGACATGAGATGTCATTTGGGATTGTGTTTTGCCTGCTTGCACCTACAGGTGATGACTCCTTGTGGCAAAGTCTAAATTTGGTTTCTGGGCAATAGGTTGAGGATGCCTTCATATTCTTGTCAAATTTAGTTTGCAGATAATATGCCATGAATTGTCTCTTGGGGTTGCATTTCGGTTACATAATTTTCATGCTACATGGTAAAGAAAATATATTACAGTAGCAATCAACATTCAGTCAGCCATTCAGAGTTGATCTCAAAACCTGGGAAGGTGGAAAGACCCCTCTGCTTCTTACGCCTGTGAAGTAGCTGTTGCCATCCTCATGAATATCTTCTGAAACCGACAGCGCTTATAAATATTGCTGCCATTTTGGCGGGGGACCTAGCATCCTCTGGCTGCTTGTTATATTTCCTTTGTTTATGAGACCTGAGTGCCGTCTCAGGACAGACTGTCGGCGCCAACTTATCCGTATATATTTTACCCTGTTTTGGCCTATTGGGCAGAGTATATCATTTCTCTCATCGGAAGGGCACGCTGCTGTGTTACACTGTATCTATGTTATACTTACTGTTTGCTGAAACGAGCTGATTGTAGACATACGTACCTGGTATTTGGTATCTCTGGCGTGCGTGCGACAGGTAAGTCCATTTGTTCATTTAGTCATTTGTTAATGTATCTATGTATATATGTATCGAACGTAAATTGTAATCTGTGCTATCTTGTAAAGTAAATGAATGAGATATATCCATTAGCTGGCTTTCGTATTTCTGGATTCTGTGGTTTAGAGATCGTAGAATTGTTTCTTTGGATTGTGGAAATGGTGGGTTATTCATTCACTTCTGGGTCCGATTTACGGCAGACATAGTAAATGCATTAATCCGATGTATATATATGCCATATAAATTAAGCATTTGTGATTGTTTCCTATTCTATTGCTTTCATAGTAATTCGTGTACGATGTTGCACTATATCGTGTGTATAAAGTATGACTTAGCCGGACAATATTCGTTGCTGTCAATTTGATTGAATTGTACTTGTTTTATACAGGCCCTTCAGTGTGTATATTGCCTTGTACGGCTTCTTGTGGATCGAGTTAACCGCTGTCACAGTGATAGGGTAAGTGTCGTTTATCGCAGGCTTGTCCGTGCGTTCGTATGTTCACATGTTTAAATTTGTGTACAGTGCTTTTAACCAATTAATATGCAGTAAATACGTTTTGGAACGCAAGTCTATATGTGTGATGTTATAGAACGGTTGCGCTATATTTTATGTCCATTTACAAGCATGTACATAATACATGAAAGATTGGAGCATGTATTATATTGTATTTGTGACAGTGCATAATTTGGTTTTGTCTGAACATGTGAATTTGTATATTTTTAGGGTTTTTACTCAGACGAATAAACGGCTATATCGGACTTAAAAACGGTTATCCGAGTTAATCATTTCGGGTGACTACTACAAGTATACACTGTTGTCTTGTAATGTTGAGTATACCCTGTTGTCTTGTAATGTTGAGTATACCCTGTTGTCTTGTAATATTGAGTATACCCTGTTGTCTTGTAATATTGAGTATACCTTGCCGGCTTGTAATATTTGTTACTGTTACTCTTCTCCCTCGTTATATGAAGATAGTCATTGGATCTATTGGTTCATACAAATGTTCCATACAAAGAGTTATGCTGTTACTTTCCAGGACAAACTAGATATATTCACTTTTCTTTAATCCCATCTCTAACAATGTGTGCCAAAAGACACACATGTTGTGAGCAAGACGCCTCAGCGTTTGCCCCGTGATCTTGGAAATACAAATTTCAAAACAGATGTCGCTTCCCTCTGACCTTTCACTTCTCTTAATGTTCAACGTTTTCATTGAACGAGGGTTACCACCTGGGTAAAAATGTTTTCACCTATAGGCAGGTGATGACAAAGGGTATTCGCCGAATACGATCTATCCCAGGCGCAACATTTTTTACTCGGGAGTAAACGTTCTCAGTAGTAGGAAAAGAGTAAATTGCCTCCCATTTGTGGAGCGCTCACTTCCGGTTGTGTGGAGGCCGCGCTGCCCTCAGCCAATCAGAAGCGAGTATTTTGACCCGGTGCATTATGAGACATATCCAAGATGGCGGCGTCTGCCTTCTGGTCCAAGATGGCGGCACGTCCGGTGTCGAAAACTGGCCATTTTGTCGGGATGTGGTCATCTAGTGTCGAAAACTGGACCCGGTATGGGTCCCGCTAGACGTTTTGGGGTCTAGGTGGGCCAATATTGGTCCGATGGAGTACTATGAGGTATCAATGTGAAGCATTCATGAAGGAGCATCCGAGGAAATGAGTGTGACGTAGAACTGACGTCATTCTGCGCATGCGCAGTAGACAAAGGATATGGAAATAGACATTTTGGGATCTAGGGGAGCCCCTAATGGGCCGATAGAGTTGTATGAGATATCAATGTGAAGCCTATGTGAGGGGGCATCCGATGGGCTGGGTGTGGGGATGGAATATCGTCATTCTGCGCATGCGCGGTAGACAAAGGGCATGTAAATAGACGTTTTGGGGTCTAGGTGGGCCCTTAGTAGACCGATGGGGTCGAGTGAGGTATCAATGTGAAGCCTATGTAAGGGGGCATCCGACTGGGTGAATGTGGGGTAGGAATATCGTCATTCTGCGCATGCGCAATAAACAAAGGGTTTTGGGATCTAGGTGAGCCACTAATGAGCCGATGGAATTGAGTGAGGTATCAATGTGAAGCATATGTGAGGAGACATTCGATTGGACTAGTGTCTCGGCCGTTGTCAACATTCTGCGCATGCGCAGACAGGGAATTGTGGGAAGAGGGTGTGGAAATAGACGTTTTAGGGTTTAGGTGAGCCCCTAATGATCCTATGGTGTCGTATGTGGTCTTATTTTGAAGCTGTCGTGAAGGGGCATCCGCCTGGGCTGTGTGTGGTTCGTTATCAATAGTCTGCGCATGCGCAGTCTGGTCGTAGTATAGAAAGCAGGCATTTGGGGGAGGGTATGTGGACGTGTGTTTGGGGTAGAGATGGACCGCTATGGGTCCGAATGGGTCGTGGAAGATGTCAAAGTGAAGCATGTGTGGGGTAGAGTCAGAATGGCGTGTTTTAAGTGCAAAGTCGTGTCAATCTGTGCATGCGCAGTTGATTGTAGTAAATAAAGTGGCCATTTTGGGGCAGTGCAGGAAGGTTTTTGGTGTCGAGATGGACCATCCTTGCTCCGAATGCGTCGTGCGGGGTGTCCTTTTGTAACTCTCGGGGTGTAGACCCCGATTTGAGGGCTGTCTACGTCATCAGTACGAGTAGTAGCGAAAGTGGACATTTTGGGGCAGTGAAGGAAGGTATTTGGTGTAGAGATGGACCATCCTTGGTCCGAATGCGTCGTGTAAGGTGTCATCTTGTAGCAACGCCCGCCAACGCCAAGCTTAACGCTTCTACGCCCTGGTGAAATAACTCAGAAGTTCTGATTTTCTAGATATTCCATGGAATTGTCACTAATTCTTCGAAATGCAGTGACGCCCGTCAACGCTCGTAGTTACGCCTTAACGCTCTAACATAACGCCTTGACGCCATGATATAGACCGGAGAGAGAACAACAACAACAAGGATGACACATGAGAGAACAACAACAACAAGAAGTTATTTTCATATAGTTTATTTCCCCCACTGTTACATCATACCCACGCTGGGGGAGCCGTTGGGTATGTTTACAACTCAAAAAGACTCTTGGCCAATCAGAGGCCGCCATTTGCATCTGTTATATTCCTTCTTGTCCGTTAGATGTATTTTCGGTTGCTCTTGTCTGTCGCCATTTCAGAAAGTTCCATCTTTGCTTGGTGTGACCTTAGCGTCGTCGTCGGGCGGGCCTGGATATTCTTCGGGTAACATGTCCTGAAACAGTTGTTTGCGCATTCTGATCGCATTTTCCAGGGCCTCGGTGGGTGGTAGTCCCATAGCCTCTTCCAAGTGACGCTTGGGCTTCATGATGGACCTGTGCGTGCGGTCGCCTTTCATTTCAAGCGGTAGTAAGGTATACTGTTCATAGATCGCCATGGCTGTTCTCCTGATGCGAGGGCGCATTTGGGTGTATGCCTGTTGTAAATTATCCTCTCCGACGTCCTCGATCGCTGCAGCGTATGTATTGATAGCTGCTGTCACAATACGATCCCAGAAGGTAGGTTCTGCCTCACTTTCCACGGATGTAGGCTGACTATCTGAAGTCAAGCTCTCCGTATCACTAGATGGACTCTCAGCAATCTCTGTTTCGGTATCAGTCGAAACACTCTCAGCAGTCTCTGTATCAGCATCCGCCTCAACGGACTCCTCGGAGTCTTCAATCCCATGTATATTTTTCTGGTGTCGCATCATATCGTAATGTCTGATGAACGTGCGTTCGCACTCAGAGCAAGTATAAGCCATGTTGACGGTTGAACGTCGACTGTGCGTGTTTTTGGAAATACGCTTGCTTTTATAGACAGTAACGCCCATCAACGCTTAGCTTAACGCTTCAACGCCCTGGTGAATTAGCTCAGAAGCTCTGATTTCCATGGAATTGACTCCAATTCACCGAAATACAGTGACGCCCGTCAACGCCAGTCGTTACGCCTTAACGCCCGTCTCAGCGCCTTAACACACTTTCTTAACGCTTTAACGTCGTTTAATGATGCGTTCGAACAAATGTTTCTTTAGTGCTATTGCTCTGACATACGCCGCTTTCCAGTTCATGCCCGAGGTTTTCAACATCGACGCTGTTCTTTCAATTTCCATATGGACTGGTTCATTATCCAACAATTTCATATGGGTCACGAGGTCGACATACCGCTGACGTAAAGCCCGTCGTAGTCTGGGTGGCAATCTGTTATGGACTAAAATTGCGGCTTCCTCTTTCGAATACCCTTTGCGTTGAAACTTGTTTCCTGTGGCCTCCAACATCTCGCCCAGCTCGGCGTCCATACTTCCTTTGAACAAATCCTTCCATAGCCTCGAGTTCACATTATGTTCTTCAACCTCGGGTTGGTCCTTCACGGTTGGGTGATATTCCGGGACTGATGGTATGAAGGGGCCCCGCTGTATGGGGGTGGGTTGCTGCTGCTGCCCTACCAGATGTGGACTCGGTGGATGGTGTCGGGATATATGACGTTGCGGTGATGCCTCGCCGGGTAACAGGTGGGTCGTCAGCCGGCGATCTTCCGGGGTATGGGCTTTTAAATCTACGAACAGGTAGCCGTACGGACGGCTTGTCGCTCCTTGAAACGCCTGCATGAAATGGTCGATGTTCTGAGGATAAATTCGACTATCAAACACACGGATTTGTGCTCTGTCAATGGGATTGGAGAACAACACAAAGTATTAGCAGTTCAAGGCAATATCTCTGGACGCCTTCCCTTGAGGAAAGAGATTCTGAGTCAAATAGATGACGGACAGATTGCGATGATGGGACCCCTTGGTGAATAGGTCGGCGATTTTCGAATTGTCCTTGGCCGCACTCATCAGATCATCGAGCACTACCACGTTGGTCTGCTCGGAATCGAAGTAATAGGGTTCGTCTATGTCGTGAGGAATTCCTGGGACAAAGCTCACATACTGTAATCGCGTAGTTTCGTAGGCGGGCTGCCACCAAACAACACGTGTCGGAGCTGGGGTTGCCACACCTTCCTCTAGAAACTTCATCACCCAGGACGTCTTTCCACACCCCGTAGGGCCGCTCACCGTCATCGTATAGGGATGTCCTACGCCACTTGATGGACCTATAGCGGGACTTGGTGGTGTCTCTTGTCTATGCGTTAGACGCATATGTCTGAGCATATTGTCGCGACGAGAGAGTGTCTTTTGACAGAACGGACATGTACTGGACACGGTACCCGGTCAAAGGATGGATACAGACTGAGGCTAATGATGTACAAACGACCTTATATGACCACTCACTCACTCACTCACTCACCGTCGTTAGTGCGTCTATGCGTTAAGACGGGCGTTGGGGACGCCTCATGGGCGTTTTGCACGCCTCACTCACTCACTCACTCACTCACTCACTCACACGCGCGAGGGCGTCAACGCCCAGTGGTGGTGGTGGGAGCTCCCGTGTACCAGAGCTCTTGGATCGAAGCTCTTGGAGCTCAAAGCGTGTGGAGCTCAGAGCTCGGAAGTGACATTTGCATATGACCTCTGCGAGATCACTTCCGCTTCCGTTCACGTGACCGGAACTGACCTTTGACCCCTGCGCGCGCTAACAATACCGGATAAAAATTGCGCGCAGGGGTCAAAGGTCAGTTCCGGTCACGTGAACGGAAGCGGAAGTGACCTCACAGAGGTCATATGCAAATATGACTTCCGAGCTCTGAGCTCCACACGCTTTGAGCTCCAAGAGCTTCGATCCAAGAGCTCTGCCACACGGGAGCTCCCACCACCACCACCGGGCGTTGGCGCCCTCGCGCGTGTGAGTGAGTGAGTGAGTGAGTGAGTGAGTGAGGCGTGCAAAACGCGCCCGTCTTAACGCATGGACGCACTAACGACGGTGAGTGAGTGAGTGAGTGAGTGGTCATATAAGGTCGTTTGTACATCATTAGCCTCAGTCTGTATCCATCCTTTGACCGGGTACCATGTCGAGTACATGTCCGTTCTGTCAAAAGACACTCTCTCGTCGCGACAATATGCTCAGACATATGCGTCTAACGCATAGACAAGAGACACCACCAAGTCCCGCTATAGGTCCACCAAGTGGCGTAGGACATCCCTATACGATGACGGTGAGCGGCCCTACAGGGTGTGGAAAGACGTCCTGGGTGATGAAGTTTCTAGAGGAAGGTGTGGCAACCCCAGCTCCGACACGTGTTGTTTGGTGTTATAGCCAGTGGCAGCCCGCCTACGAAACTACGCGATTACAGAATGTGAGGTTTGTCCCAGGAATTCCTCACGACATAGACGAACCCTATTACTTCGATTCCGAGCAGACCAACGTGGTAGTGCTCGATGATCTGATGAGTGCGGCCAAGGACAATTCGAAAATCGCCGACCTATTCACCAAAGGGTCCCATCATCGCAATCTGTCCGTCATCTATTTGACTCAGAATCTCTTTCCTCAAGGAAGGCGTCCAGAGATATTGCCTTGAACTGCCAATACTTTGTGTTGTTCTCCAATCCCATTGACAGAGCACAAATCCGTGTGTTTGGTAGTCGAATTTATCCTCAGAACATCGACCATTTCATGCAGGCGTTTCAAGGAGCGACAAGCCGTCCGTACGGCTACCTGTTCGTAGATTTAAAAGCCCATACCCCGGAAGATCGTCGGCTGACGACCCACCTGTTACCCGGCGAGGCATCACCGCAACGTCATATATCCCGACACCATCCACCGAGTCCACATCTGGTAGGGCAGCAGCAGCAACCCACCCCCATACAGCGCGGCCCCTTCATACCATCAGTCCCGGAATATCACCCAACCGTGAACGGCCAACCCGAGGTTGAAGCACATAATGTGAACTCGAGGCTATGGAAGGATTTGTTCAAAGAAAGTATGGACGCCGAGCTGGGCGAGATGTTGGAGGCCACAGGAAACAAGTTTCAACGCAAAGGGTATTCGAAAGAGGAAGCCGCAATTTTAGCCCATAACAGATTGGCACCCAGACTACGACGGGCTTTACGTCAGCGGTATGTCGACCTCGTGACCCATATGAAATTGTTGGATAAGGACCCAGTCCATATGGAAATTGAAAGAACAGCGTCGATGTTGAAAACCTCGGGCATGAACTGGAAAGCGGCGTATGTCAGAGCAATAGCACTAAAGAAAAATTTGTTCGAACGCATCATTAAACGACGTTAAAGCGTTAAGAAAGTGTGTTAAGGCGCTGAGACGGGCGTTAAGGCGTAACGACTGGCGTTGACGGGCGTCACTGTATTTCGGTGAATTGGAGTCAATTCCATGGAAATCAGAGCTTCTGAGCTAATTCACCAGGCGTTGAAGCGTTAAGCTAAGCGTTGATGGGCGTTACTGTCTATCAAAGCAAGCGTATTTCCAAAAACACGCACAGTCGACGTTCAACCGTCAACATGGCTTATACTTGCTCTGAGTGCGAACGCACGTTCACCAGACATTACGATATGATGCGACACCAGAAAAATATACATGGGATTGAAGACTCCGAGGAGTCCGTTGAGGCGGATGCTGATACAGAGACTGCTGAGAGTGTATCGACTGATACCGAAACAGAGATTGCTGAGAGTCCATCTAGTGATACGGAGAGCTTGACCTCAGATAGTCAGCCTACATCCGTGGAAAGTGAGACAGAACCTCCCTTCTGGGATCGTATTGTGACAGTAGCTATCAATACTTACGCTGCAGCGATCGAGGACGCCGGAGAGGATAATTTACAACAGGCATACACCCAAATGCGCCCTCGCATCAGGAAAACAGCCATGTCGATCTATGAACAGTATACCTTACTACCGCTTGAAATGAAAGGCGACCGCACGCACAGGTCCATCATGAAGACCAAGCGTCACTTGGAAGAGGCTATGGGACTACCACCCACCGAGGCCCTGGAAAATGCGATCAGAATGCGCAAACAACTGTTTCAGGACATGTTACCCGAAGAATATCCAGGCCTGCCCGACGACGACGCTTAGGTCACACCGAGTAAAGATGGAACTTTCTGAAATGGCGACAGACAAGAGCAACCGAAAATACATCTAACGGACAAGAAGGAATATAACAGATGCAAATGGCGGCCTCTGATTGGACAAGTCTTTTTGAGTTGTAAACATACCCAATGCGGCTCCCCCAGCGTGGGTATGATGTAACATTGTGAAAAATAAACTATATGAAAATAACTTCTTGTTGTTGTTGTTCTCTCATGTGTCATCCTTGTTGTTGTTGTTCTCTCTCCGGTCTATATCTTGGCGTCAAGGCGTTATGTTAGAGCGTTAAGGCGTAACTACGAGCGTTGACGGGGGTCACTGCATTTCGAAGAATTAGTGACAATTCCATGGAATATCTAGAAAATCAGAACTTCTGAGCTATTTCACCAGGGCGTTGAAGCGTTAAGCTTGGCGTTGGCGGGCGTTGCTACAAGATGACACCTTACACGACGCATTCGGACCAAGGATGGTCCATCTCTACACCAAATACCTTCCTTCACTGCCCCAAAATGTCCACTTTCGCTACTACTCGTACTGATGACGTGGACAGCCCTCAAATCGGGGTCTACACCCCGAGAGTTACAAAAGGACACCCCGCACGACGCATTCGGAGCAAGGATGGTCCATCTCGACACCAAAAACCTTCCTGCACTGCCCCAAAATGGGCACTTTATTTACTACAACCAACAGCGCATGCACAGATTGACACGACTTTGCACTTAAAACACGCTATTCTGACTCACACATGCTTCAATTTGACATCTTCCACGACGCATTCGGGCCCATAGCGGTCCATCTCTACCCCAAACACACCCCCACATACCCCCCCAAAATGCCTGCTTTCTATACTACGACCAGACTGCGCATGCGCAGACTATTGACAACGAACGACACACTAGCCCAGGCGGATACCCCTTCACGACAGCTTCAAAATAAGATCTCATACGACACCATAGGATCATTAGGGGATCACCTAAACCCTAAAACGTCTATTTCCACACCCTTTTCCCACAATTCCCTGTCTGCGCATGCGCAGAATGTTGACAACGGCCGAGACAATAGTCCAATCGGATGTCTCCTCACATACGCTTCACATTGATACCTCACTGAACTCCATCGGCTCATTAGTGGCTCACCTAGATCCCAAAACGTCTATTTCCATACCCTTTGTCTATTGCGCATGCGCAGAATGACGATATTCCTACCCCACATCCACCCAGTCGGATGCCCCTCACATAGGCTTCACATTGATACCTCACTCGACCCCATCGGTCCACTAAGGGCCCACCTAGACCCCAAAACGTCTATTTACATGCCCTTTTTCTACCGCGCATGCGCAGAATGACGATATTCCAACCCCACACCCAGCTCATCGGATGCCCCCTCACATAGGCTTCACATTGATATCTCATGCAACTCTATCGGCCCATTAGGGGCTCCCCTAGATCCCAAAATGTCTATTTCCATATCCTTTGTCTACTGCGCATCTGCAGAATGACGTCAGTTCTACGTCACACTCATCCCTCGGATGCTCCTTCACGAATGCTTCACATTGATACCTCATATGACTCCATCGGACCAATATTGGCCCACCTAGACCGCAAAACGTCTAGCGGGACCCATACCGGGTCCAGTTTTCGACACTAGATGACCACATCCCGACAAAATGGCCAGTTTTCGACACCGGACGTGCCGCCATCTTGAACCAGAAGGCAGACGCCGCCATCTTGGATATGTCCCATAATGCACCGGGTCAAAATACTCGCTTCTGATTGGCTGAGGTCAGCGCTCCACACAACCGGAAGTGAGCGCTCCACAAATGGGAGGCAATTTACTCTTTTCCTACTACTGTTCTCACCCAGATGAAAGATTTCCATCAGGATGGAACGGTTTTCACACAATATCTAGCATTTCATACACAGTCAGCCTCACTTTAATAGTCATAACACCATCATCCAGTCAGTGAAGTGGAAACCCGCGCGTTCATGATTTCTTGTCGAAAGAACGGTGGCATCCCGATCACCTGGACAACTACAACATGGTGTCATGACTGTCAATAGCAAAAGTCAAAATTGGTCAATCACCTATTTTACACAGAACTACAGGAGAGAGAGAGAGAGAGAAAGGGGAGCTCCCGTGGACATACCCCCACCCCATGACAAGTTGTAAATCAAAATCCCAGATTTAGCCCATTTTGTAGGCTTTTTGGTAAGTAAAATATAACGGTTGCCAATTATTCTACCCAATTTGACGAACTTTCATTCAGTATATGGCTGTTTCTCACCTACCCCTCCTGTTCAGCCATCCCGCCTTGTCATGCGTAGAATTTAGTTCCACCAACTTAACCAACAAGAATTGAACAGACAAGTGGTGTAATACAGTTTGCAAACCATTGTTTTTATTGGCATAAACATATGAATCGATACTCGAAGTTTAACAACAATACTGCATGCATCTGCTGCCTTTTATACCATGAAGGTCATCGACAATACCAAAAATGGTAAAATGGAATATAGCTTTTCTCCCTTTTATGGAGATACCACTTTATCATTGCACTTAGCTATATTGGTAATTCCACACCCTCGTGAGAGTTGGATCAGTTACGTTATGTATATTGAACTTTTTAAGAGAAAACTGATGTACCTGTAATTATTGTGCTTAATAATTGTGCTTCGTGATTGTTACTAATGAGTGCGCTTAGTACTTGTGCTTGGCTCTCACCGGGGAAAAAATCGACATTAAGGTTTTATAACTTCTGCTACAACATGGAAGGAGTCAAACGAAACTTGCGAAAATGTGTTACTAGTCTGGTACAATTGTGAAACAATATCTTAGGGAGTTTTTTTGGTTCCTTCCTCCTGTGGAGCATGAAATAAAAATTACAATAGTGTAGAAATCTTCGGGTGTTCGATATAGTTGTATATCAATGTGAAACTGTTTAAAATGATGAAGGAGTATGACGTTGGTACAATGAAAAATACTATAAACCTTAAATGATATGAACGAATGGATGGAAGAGGACACCGTGCATTTTTATAATGATAACAATTTAATGTGAAAATTGAGCAATTATTTCTCGGCCTGAAAAGACTATGTTGTTGTGGTGCTACTCGGGATAGGGAATGTACATGACGGCGCTTCCTTCCACTCCGGACAGCTGATTGGACGAGAAGTCTACCACCAACTCTCGTTCGCCATACCGAGATGGATATATCGAGATCTCGTGCACCACCTCGTCGCCTGGGTTTATGCCTTTCCTGTGAAGGAAAATGAGAATGAATGAATCATTTTTATATTATCTCTAACGATAATGGTTTCAGTTAATGCATCAGTATCAGGAGTGAGTCTATCGGCTCACTATGTACGAATGTATCAGGAGTTGAGTGTTAAATAGGTCACACGAAAAATGTTGTCCAATTATCGAAGTGAAAGATCATTGAGGAAGATATCTGACTATCGGATGTTGAATCTGACGCCTATGTTTTGATTGATCTACTAAGTCTATGGATTCCAGTGCACCACGGGATATCTTCCAGTTTTAAAGCATTTGATTGGTAAATTCAAATTTTCAAAAAGAAATCTGGTATTTTCATTGGCTTGTGGAGAAAACTAGAACATCCAGCCAATCAGATAGTATCTGTAAAGGTCAATCAAGTACGAGAGTACGCCATAAACGACTTGTATCCCAACTGGGTGTAAAATTTACGAAACAAACTTTATTGAACATTCATTAAGTACGACATGTACATCGATTCTTTCTCTGAGATCATTTTTGGTGAATTAATGTTTGCTAAGGTGAAATTTTATCCTTCAAAATCTTATTATGCGTGGCAAAATTTTCGCCCGATTGAGCCGAGACAATAATTTTCAATCACTGACCCAGCTGATGCCAGTGATGTATTTGTCAGGTGAAGGGCGTGAGTTCAGGAGTCAATATTGTGATCACGTGATCATTGTTTACACGTGCCGTCTGAGTAGCTGCCAACTTAGCCGACGGTAATCTCGTTGGTGGTGGAAGGGATGAAACTCATAATTGTGATTCCTGGTCAAATTACCATAGTGCTGGGTGGGGAGATTGATGGATTCCACCAAATTAAAATTTTTGTAAAATAAAATAATAAAAATGGTTCAACATACCTTTGTCGAATAACCTGTGGTTTGGTAAGACCGCTCCCCTCAATGTGGAACACACCGTCTGTCAGCTTCATCTTCAATGTATTTTTGAACTTAATTGTGGCTGTTACTTCTTCGTGATATTCACCCCTCTCTGGCATCTAATATTAAAAAGGCGAAAACATTTAAGTCCAGATGTAACCATGTCACAGAACATCGGGTACTTCCCATTTGATTGCAAAGCCCAAACAAGTAACACATTACAGAAACTATATCAATCATAGTGGATCTGCTCTAGCTTGAATAGGCCCGATCTCACCAAGTTTGTCCGCTTTTCATATTTGCGGGAACTAGAGATTGTATCGCGGCTTTAATGAGTTAATATAATTTCTACTTCCTCATCATAAAATCATTGAGATACATATAGAACCAGTGCCGACGTTTTAAGCTTCAGATAAGATAAGATTCTTAAGCTTCAATCCGCATAATTTCTCTTAAATCGCAACTGAAATATCTAACCGGAAAGGCTTTTGGGTTCTCCTTGTCGAAAAGTTATTCTAACTGATCCTGTAGAAATTGTCCTTGAAATTCAGTAATCTCGATCCAGCTTCTTCAGCAATAGCAATACAGCTATTATATAAAGACTAACCTCGATGGTGATGGTGGTGGGTTTGTTGAGGAAGAAGGAAGCTTGTTTGACGGCTGACTGGCGTGTCTCGGCCACCCGACACTGTGCATACACTTGTATCGCTGCTTCGCTGTTCAGCAGACCCTCGTAATCTTCGGCGGTAACATCCAACACGATATCCCTTTCTGCAATAAGATGCATTTGTTAATTTTATTATTCGTGAAGGACAATTCAAGACACCGGCTCTGGTACGATTAAACACGCATCATCAGCAACAGCAATATCAAAATACTTTTTATCTCAAAATATTGTTGTCATTCTCGAAAAACATTTGAAATATTTGAGAGAAAGGTAATTAAACATTTAATAGAGCGGAACCCAAGGCCTCTCCGATCCTATAACTGTATACTGACCACCCGCATGTGCAAACCGAAGACCGCCGAACATTTCTCTCTCGATGACATTGTTGTTTTTCTTATTTATTTATTTATTTTTTTACAACAAAATGAAGGGTTTGAGCAAAAAATAAATCACCTTCTTCAGGCTCCAAAGTTTCCTCCGTTTTCTGACTCTTGATCCTCTTGCTGGGCACCCCGGTATAGAAGGACGCCATTGTTGACAAAGCGACGACGGTTTTACGAGCTTGACTGGAACTGTTCTTCGCCCGCACAGTGATACTGAAGTCTTCGCCAATGAAGGGATTTTCAGGAAGTTCCAATGTGAAGGTGACATCCTTTTCGTCACAGCAGTTGTAGATTTTCTTTCTGCTGCTGAAACGGTTGACATATTCGACGACTCTCCGTTCGTCTTCGGAGCCTATATGTATATAAAACAGGTGAGATCTTAAAAATGCTCCACAAACACTACTGGGGTATCACTGAGTATGTCGGCACCTCTTCTCACTTCCCTCATAGGTGTTGTAATTAGGTACCTGACCCAGCACAGTTATAATTCTGTAAGGGAAATGCTAATGAATAAAAAACAGTAGAAGCTTAGGATAGTTTTTTTTTCAAGAGTCCCATGCGAGAGAATTTAGCCAAGGTATTGAACTGAGACCGGACCAGAGTTTTCACCTGGAAGCCGAGTTCGTCTGTTATAGATAGATTGGAGCGATATGCAAGAGGTGTGAAAGATTGACAACGTCTGGCGACTAAAAAGCAACCATATCGACACCTAACATTCTGACCCGATAATACGGTGGATTCTCGGACGTAGCCTTAGTATCTCAGTCGCTCTTTTATTGCAGCTGTTCAGAGACTATGAAGTATCCGTGACCTATATAGGACCAATCTAACATGTAGAACTTATGAGTGAAGAAATGCATCACCATTTACTTTTGCATATAAACAAATAAGGACAATCAGAACTGCGAGTGTCTGTTCCAATGTACCAATCGTGTATCTCCTGCTTAGTCTACAACTATAGTACAAAAAGGTGTCTTACCTTCTGGATATTTATACAGGTGTGTGACATCCTCTCTATCGGGCAGACCCACAGCCTTTGTACTGATGAACTGTCCCACGACATTTTTCTCCACCTCAATTGCCGACATCTCATCGTTCTCTTCAACCTATAGACCGATGGATATATCCAACAATGAAAAGATAATTATCACAAGTGTTAATGGGCTGCCATTGTTTTTGTGGAAACCCAGGTGCATCAAGGGATACCTTCCAGGTTTGAAGTATTTGATTGGCCAATTCAAAATTTCAAACAGGAATCTTGTATTTTGATTGGCTTGCGGAAGAAATTATAAGAACATACAGAGAACATCTCTCTAGAGATTCACTGGTCAACCGTCAGTGATTTGGATAAAATTATTCAAGAGCTGTGCTTTGCTGATAAAGTAAAATTATTGCTCTGTGTAACACGTAAAATGTGTAGCCCTGCTTGGTGAGATTACACGAGGGGCTTATATTTCTATGGTACTGGCATCATTAACTTACCAGCCAATTAACTCTGTCTCCGTTGACTTCGGCAAATATAAATGGGACATCATAATTGAAGTACACGTGCCCTTCTTTGATGGCTTTAAGGGGGGCGGGGCCACATCTCATTACACCTGAAATTAACAGCATACATGTAAACACTCAAATAATACATTTCGGGCATATACTCTGAAACGGAGAGATACGAATAAATACGATCCTGGTTATATATATAAGACATTGATTCAGTCATGAGGATATCCTGCACGTGTATAAAAAGCAAAAAAAAGAAGAAATGATTAAGAGTTTGCTGTGTTCTTCAATTAAAACAATATTTATCAGGACAATGTAAAAGTCAGAAATGGAGTCATACATATAGATAAGTGAATGCCTCAGTTGCACATTATTGAGAGAACATAGAAGAGCCTGTTTGTTCACTGACTCATCACTAAAGCTGATCAACTACTGGATTGTATAATTACACTTACCCCTATCGGTTAAAGCAGAAGACTACTTTGAACTGACATAGTTTTAAACATATATACTATATTTTCTCAGTAAGAAAGTCTCATTATGCTTGAATAATGGGGAAATATAGAACATATATATAAAATTATGTCCGTTATCACCAGTTCAAATTAGTCTACTGGGTTAAAAGATAGGGCAAAGTGAAATTAGACAACCCAGTAGCTGATCTGCTGAAGTCACGGGTCAGTGAAGAGATAGGCTATTCTCTGTTCTCTCAATAATTGTGCAACTGAGGCATTGCCAAGGACGAGTATCGTGTTCGTTATAAATAAAGTAAAACTCGTCACTGTTTGTATACCTTCACTTGATTCTTGTGGGGTGGCGTCATGGGCCTGCCAGCCATTGTAACCTTCTGGTAGATCGGGCCTCCTCAACCAGGATTCGTTCCAGACGTGGAAATTCCTAGAGTGACAAACACATCATGCGTTTGTTATTTTCCTATTTCAAATGCATTTTTTGTATCATGACGAGGGAGAAATTAAAGATGAGGATATTGACAGAATTTGCACACCGTAAATTATAGATAAGACACCAGCTAAACATAAATGTCCTGATCCAGGTATGAACCCGACAAGGGCATATATACATATTATTTTAGGGCTGCAGTCAAGATAATTCGAGATAAATGTGGCTAAGTGTCATGGATGGTCACTTTGGACTTTTTTTTTCAGTATCACGAGTACATATATTTCCGAAGGGAATCAAAGTAGTGAAAATTTACCAGATGGAGTCGTCCCTCCATTCGATGGGTTCTCCTTCAGGGTCCCAATGCATGTCAATTGTCATACTGCTATCTGTGTCATGCGCAGAGGCGAAGTTTGTGACGCTCCGAGTTGGAATTCCGAGGGCTCGTAAAACTGCAAAGAAAGGGGAAACATGGCAAAATGAACATATTATTATATTAATTATGTCCGCTGCTGGTGAATCGAAGTAATTAAATTTTTGAATAATGTGGTGTTGTATTCATAACTGTGTCATATGAGAAAAAACAAAGAAAAATGTATAGGTTCGTGTGCACTTTGTATCTTCAGACAATGTTGAGTGGCCTGACCCATGCATGCATGCTCCACTTAATAACCCAGAAGACACAGGGAATAACCCTGGTTTTGAAGCAGATTCATGAAGAAATCATATAAATAATGTTTAACTTTTTGTTATATTCTAACTGCTTGGTGATAATCACCATGTCTATCCAAATTTATCAAATTGGATGGATGTTGCTGTGCAAAACTTTTGGCTAGAAGGCTTTTAAATGAAATTCCTCTCTCTTAACCAATAACATTGAAATGGCCGTCAAAGCACAACATCACCAGTGGACTAACTTAAAATGTGAAAGATACCGAATTTTATCGAGTTTTCTCTGTTGTTAACTAAAATTATAGAAGTTATTGTGGCACTCTCAGAAATATTCAGGGGATAATCCTGAACAGATCAGGTTGCACATCCACAGCTCAATTTCAGGGATTTTACCTAAAATCCAGGGATAATTTCCTGAAATTCAGGTATATTAACCATGAATTAAAGTTCGGAACTTACTAATCAGGGTGACAAATTTGCCTGAATTTCAGGGCAAATCCTCTCATTCAGGGATCTTTTCTCTCAAATTCAGGTAATCAGCAGTTAATTTCAACCAAAATCCCTGAAACTGAGTTGTGGATGTACAACTTGATCAATTCAGGACTTTACCTGAATACCGATCATTGGGATAGATAACACGACTGCCTTATCCATTTGTGTGCGATCCCCATATCTGAGACAGTCAGTACCAGTGAGCAAGCATGAACCACCCTGCAGTAAGCTTCGACAACATGAACTCTCGTCGGAGAAGTGTTTGCATTAATATATTCACATGCTGTTTGCATCGATGGGGAGTGCAGCAAACCAGAGGCCTACTCAGTGCAAAAACGTCGTATTTCCATCAGGAGGAAAATAATGAATAAATAAACACAAGCTAGTTTCTTGTGAAAGAGAAATGTCCAGGAGTTCAACTTGTTGTTCCTATACTTACGTGTTGTGACTAGTCCAGAGAAGACCCAGCACTGTCCAAACTCGACAGCATTTCCGGTCTCCATAAACTTTGTCAGGATGGCCACACTACCGTTCCACGCCCAAGGCACCGTGCAGCCTGGCGGATATTTACTGGTCCAGCGCCCGGTCAGTACCCCGCCGTCTTCGTCACTGCTGTTCGCCTGGTGGTGAGACATTTACTAAATTCAGTACTATACTACATGTAGTACTTGATAGCATATTCAAATTTAGGGATTACGTGGGAACAGCGTGGAAAATGTGTGGGGTTTATGTGGAACGGCGATTGGGATAGCTTTCTACATAGTGCTTGTAAGTAGGGTTTATGTGGGGCGCCCATTATATATCATGCCCCACACGATTCCGAGTGAGCAATGAGGGCACGGATCAACCTCCCCACAGCGCATGCTCCATTTCACAGGCTCCATTACCATCCCTGCCACCAATAGCGGAAGTTGACCTTTACTACGTTGCTATGACGTATAGGGGAAACCAACCAATGCACGGTTCAGTTTGAATCCAGCCGAACAACTCCTTTAGTGTTGCACATGAGCGAACTACTTTTCATATGCTCTGTCCAGATAAACAGGGAAAATTATCTCCAGATAATTCTGTTTAACGCTAGGTCAACAGAAGTATTATGCAGACTTGAAAAGTAATCGAAATGTTCGGTATACATCTATTTCACTATATATCATGTCACTTCCGGCGATGTGCGCGAAGGCCTCGAATCCGGTCCAAAAATCTGACTGGTGGCTTGGGTGTTATTAGACCCCCAGCGAGGTGGTTGGGCACGGATATGGGATAGTTGAAGTGCCCTATCGAATCCGCGTTCAGTTTGCTTCCACCATTGCGTAAAATAACTTGCAATAAACTCACCAATGCAGCAATTGTCCGGATGACGGAGATCGCACTTGATCGTCCAGATACGCCAAGTTCAGCTTTGTCCAGTAAAGTGAGAGCCGCCTCCAAGCAAGGATCGTCAAACTGTAGAATGAGACAAACAACATAATAGATATTAATAGGTCAAGGTCGATCGTTATAGATTTTAATAGGTCAAGGTCGATCATCTCCGATAATTCTATGTGGTACAATTTTAAACAAGCCCGTCTATAATCTCGCATAATATCAATGACAGACGTGACAGACGTGACAGACTGACGTACCCGACGCCGATATTACTTCTATAACAGGAGATACCTCCTTTGCTACTAACTCTTATTATCCCTTTAGAGTGATTCTTATGGGGTCGGATCACTATTACAATTTACATTGGCGACAATGTTAAAAATTGTTAACGTAATTGCATCTCCTCGATTCATTAATTAAGTCTAGACTCCCATATTTCGGCAAGAAGTACTTTTATTCAAGTGCTA
This sequence comes from Hanleya hanleyi, assembly GCA_036873755.1. Lineage (NCBI taxonomy): Eukaryota > Metazoa > Mollusca > Polyplacophora > Lepidopleurida > Hanleyidae > Hanleya > Hanleya hanleyi. Next base: position 20,504 of record JAVTVY010019818.1, on the reverse strand, counting down.
CAACCGGACAGGCTTCTTGACGGGGGTCGCCCATCGAAATTTTGAGTTATGCGCGCTCGTACAAATGACGTCATAATTTTGGCTTTTTTCTCTGCTTTAAGAAAGCGGTGCACAGGCACCCAAATAGTCCCTCTTAGCAACTCCTTATTAGGCCTTGAGTTAAAATCAAACTCACAGCGGAACCAAACACATATCATACTCCAATCACCTACCACTGGCCTTCAATTATTCCTCGCAACACAAACTGGAAAATATATTGAAAATAATTCAATTCTCTGGCAGAGGTTGCCTAAAGGGGGTTAACGGATCGGGACTATTTTTAATAGTGGTCTTGTCCCTTATGGGTCCATTAGCTTGATAGGACTTATAAGGGGCCCTAATGTTTTTTTTTTGGGGGGGGGGGGGGATTTTACTCTGAATTTGACCTAAAAATGATTCAGAAAATGAAATATTTTTCCTTAAAGTTTTTGTTGAAACAATAGTTTTTAATCTTCGAGCGCCATAAAAAAACCTACTATTTTGCATAAACATAGTCATAAAACAATTTGGTGTCTATGAATCCTTTTGTCGCTAAACCTACCTGTCCAAAGTTCCAGACTTTCCCACGGAAGTTATCCTTGGACCCCATCCAGATCCGACCTCTGTCATTGAGGACATACTCCTGTTGAAGAGTTTCGTCCTCCAGGTACACAGTGTCCTCTGGAATAACACGGATATAATTCACTTGGTCAGAAAAGTTGCATGGCTTTACGGATTCTTATGGAAATTGTCGAGGTTTGCAACACTCGAATGGTCAAATGAACGGTATTTTCATTGGCTTGCGCAGGAATTTAGAAGACCATCCAACCAATGAAAGGGTTCCTGAGATACATTCGGCAGCTCCAATATTCTTCCTAATACCAGACCCCAGACAATCGACACCTGGCACTTGTCCCTACATTCCTGTATAGTGGGTGAGTGAGGTCTGTTTTTTTCAGTATTTTAGTTCGGATGTAGACACCATTAAAAGTCGGATTTAAATGCATCAGTTCATTTGAAAGGACTCGAGCTAGGACAAAGAAATTAGATAACCATACTGCCATCGCCAACACCATTGGAAACAGTTTTACCATGCTTTTGACTTTATATGTGACAGGGGATGTCACGCAGCGGGCTAAAACATTAGGCATGGTTGCACAAACGACTGATGTCATAGGGGAAGAGGGTTCGATCTATCAGACCAGTGTGTGAATTTCTACATGCAAGTGACGCCATTATAAAAAAAATATTTCAAAATTCAACACAGCCCTTCACTCAGGACGAACATTTGAAGGGCCGTGGCCCTATAACCTGTTATTTATTTTGATGGTAAAGTCTACACGAGATATTTCCATAACATAATAATTACCCTGGCACCAGGCATTGAACAGCAGGTATATTTCCTCATCAACCTCATGTCGCCCCATCGACGGCTCCTCGTCCGATATGTCAGTACTGTTTGTTTCCACGAACAACCTGTAAACACCGACCACGGCGTCACAAGGGGGCGTCACCGACACCGTGACGCTTTTCTCACCAACAATGTCGGTTCGACAGGTCCAGTCGGCTGGTGGTCCGCTATCGGTGGTCGTGTTTGCGGTCAGATCGACAGGAATGCGGATGATTGTACCCTTGCTCTGCTGAGGTTTATTTCCTGAAATTAGCAATTTAAACTTTGGCTTTTAAGAGATAGTGTGAACGTAAGATGATCTTGAAAGGTGAGTCTAGGACACTCATCTATAACCAGATGCATCAATGGTGTGATTTCGGCAAGGCTGTCAATAATCTTAATTATCCGGAGAAGAACGATTAACTTTTTTTTAAATCTTATATATACACGTTTTGGCTAATATAAACTGATAGAAAAGGGGTCCCTGCATGGGGCGTTTTTAGTATATACATTTTCATAGCGAAACAATCCTGGTATATTCAGGTAAGGAAAAGCAGACTTGTTTTAGAATGATACATCTCCGCGATTTAAACTGTATCTCAAACTCCGATTCATTGACTTTTGATTTAAGGAACTTTCCACTGACATGACACTTATTTCGTTGTTGCTAACTGCTTTTTTTTTTCTTTTTCTTTTTTCTTTTTAGAAGTGAAAGGTCGTAATATAATATTTTATCTCTCATTTCTCTTACCTGTAACGAACTGGAGAAAAACCTTATCACTTTCTGGATTGACATCATCATTGAATTCCAGGGTCAGTTTGAATGCCTGTCCTCGGCGGATGACCAGCCTTTCGAGTTCATACTGGTCCGCATGATGCGCCTTTCTGTTCTCCGTCAGATGCTGGTCAACTTTGGATGTTTTTAATAGCCGAGCTGTCAGCAGAATAAAAAAATATGTAATTCTAAAGTCACATTTTCGAATCGAACTTAAATATACATGTATACGCGGGCACCGAAGCCGTTATTATAATACAAGCATCTAGTCCCTCATTCAATATTCAGCCGTCGTCCATTAAAGAATATCCGCGTCCATAATCCAAAGGCCTGATCCATATAATAGCATTAGCACCAAATTAAAAGAAGATATCATAGCCTACCAAAAACTAGGAGAAGCGGTGAACAGTTTTCAATGATGATCATGATGTTCCAATATATCAAATCCGTATGGCTGATCCGTAATTTTAATCCATATAATTTTCGTTGTAAAGTCGTTATCTACAGTAAATATAATGTATCTCAGTCACGCTTTGATTGTGACTGTTCATATGAACACTATGAGTGTTGCTATGCATGGGTTCATAAGGTCCTTAGCCCCGGGTTGAGCGGAATTCAACACAAGTTACGAAACGTAACGCCATAGATCTTGCACGCGACGATCGTTTTTTTTTGCTATCAGCATGCGATATGTATCGAGAAACTTTGAGTGGAGGCGTTTGATGATATAGCGTTGTTTTAAAAGTTTTTGCAATAATGTTTCGTGACGTTGATTAAAATCGTCGCATTTAACAAAGGATCTAGCAAATGTTACTAGGCGGTCTATGTATACTGTATATATAAAGCTTTCTGCCCAAACATATACGGAAATTAATCCTCAGTACTATAGTGTACGGTACATAAGAAGTATTCTCTAAAAACAACTCCGTGTAAGTTTCATTCAGGTAAGAGTGGAAATTGAAAGTCACCCTACTTTGAGTGAAATTCGTCCAAGTTTGAGTTGGAAAATGACTCACGTTTGGTGAAAATGATTCTCCTGAGTTGAATGAAGTTTATTTTCTCTCGACTCGAGTGGAAACCACTCAACCTGAGTGAAATTTTTCATATAGAAAACCTCATGTGTACTGTGGTTCAGGGTGTATCACAGCCTGTAAATGATGACTGGTCTCACCCCCACCCTACCATACAAACGACCCATGTCAATATTCCCGTTATCCGACCTTGTGCCTAGAAAGTTGTAACTTTCCATATTATATATCTGGATCAGTCTCAGAAAAAGCAAAATTCTTTTTCATTGGCTGTATGCTCTGATGACGTCATATTAAGGTCATACACATGTATATCAGAATATGTTTCGGATCCCCACGCCGCCCACCTGCTTTGGCAACCTCCTCCGATTTCAAATTGTGGCTTCGTGACAGGAACTCCCCTTCATCGCACAGGATTCGTCTGCCATCTTGGTCACCCCCTAGTTCTTTGGTGCGCCTCGATGTAGACCTGGTCAAAAAACAATCGGGCGAATTCATTAGTAAAAGAAAATCTAACCTGGATTGGAGGATACAGAAATCTGTGTGTATCGACCGTGCTTGGAACACACGTGTCGGTATTCACAGGTTTCACTGTATGCAGACCTGCAAGTGGCTCACAATGAGAATATAGGAGAAAATATAGGAGAAACTTTGCCAAAATATAGGAGAAATATAGGAATTTTCTTAATAAAATATAGGAAAATACGGGAAATGAAGGCGTGTAAGACTGGTCACTACTTCAAACTTGGAAGTTTTCTGGTGTTTAATCAAATCATTTCCACTAGTGGTATTGACTGAGGAGACCCGTTCTGCTGCTTGGTTTAACAAAGAGAGATCTAAATGTTTTCATAATTGTCGAGAGAAGCGAGGCAAAAAAAAAAATGAAATATATTTCCTCGTGCCAATTTGACTCATTTCAGAATAATATTGGTGAAATATTTCATGAGAAAAAAAGTCAAAATATATGAAATATAGAAGATTTTGAGTAAATATAGGAAAATATGAATGACTCAAAAATATTGGAAAACATAGGAGGCACTTGCAGGCCTGTGTATGTTTAAATCGAAAACTAGTTCTCTAAAATCCCAGGGAGTTTCATAAAGCAGTCCTTCAAATATTCATGCAATAGAGCACAATTTAAAGACGGGTGCACCGTGTTGAAAATTAAGAGCGATATTGCGTACTTTCAGAAAGGCACAGAATATTATAAGTTATACCAGTGTCTAGTTCAACAAGCTGAACCCTGCTGACATTTAATTTTGTGATATTGACAATGCAGGGTTCAGCCGTTGAACCGAAATTTCCTATCGCAAAATTTTCGCCTCCCGACCTGGGTAACAGCGGGTGGATTTGCGCTCATAAAAAAACAATAATACCTACCGCTTTGTGCTCGTTTGGATAGAATACGTATTTGCCTACTTCCCTGGCCATTTATTTTCTCTGTCCAGCTCCTTTCATTTCCATAAACGACAAAAGAAAAAAATATTATCGCGGATGATCTTCCAAACACGAAATCCGCCGCCATTTTCGAACACTGTCACGTGACCCTGATTCTCTCACGTGAGGTTATTCTAAATTCAGGATTACAAGAGTCGGAAAAACTGAATCCGCTCAGTCGACCCAGTCGCTTAGGGAGATGAAAAATCCCATGAATTACCTTTCTCAGTATGTGCCTTCCATTATGCTTGATATCGATAGTTACAATTTTACATTTAAATGCAGATAATGTGACAGCCTTATGAATGAGCCGTTTCCGACCTTCCTGTCTACAATCCCGAATTTACAAATTAGTCTCGTGCCACCATACTGACATTTCAAAATGGCGGCGGATTTCGTTTTTGGAAGATCGTCCGCGATGATATTTTTTTCTTTTGCCGTTTATGGAAATGAAAGAAGCTGGACAGAGAAAATAAATGGCCAGGGAAGTAGGCAAATACGTATTCTATCCAAACGCGCACAAAGCGGTAGGTATTATTGCTTTTTTATGAGCGCAAATCCACCCGCTGTTACCCAGGTCGGGAGGCGAACATTTTGCGATAGGAAATTTCGGTTGAACGGCTGAACCCTGCATTGTCAATATCACAAAATTAAATGTCAGCAGGGTTCAGCTTGTTGAACTATACCAGTGTCTTGCCTTGGTATACAGGCTGATATTTCGTCGAGAAGATAAATATTTTCACGAGCCCGAATTTTATCACATTGAAGAGCTACATGTATTCTCCCGGCTGGTTTAACATATATCACTAACGCGAAAGAAAAACAGGAATATGACTCAACGTTGCACAACGTAAGGCATCTTGAGTCGGGCTAGAACTATAAAGCTTTGGATGATAATTTATTTCTTATCTGACTTCATCCGCAAATACGAAATTTGCCTCCCACAACTTGTTCCAGTGGCGGAACTCGCCCAGGGTGCACTCCACACTAGGCCACGGTTTCGCACAAATGGCCCCCCTAATTTTATAATAAGGAAGGACGCCCGATTTTGACAGCATGGTAATTCTTCTTACCTTTCTACTAGCTGATATCTATAGTATCATCCTGCTGGACGTAACCATTTCTTCAAACGAGGATATAACAATTGCTTGTTTATCGCACCCACTCGCCACTACAGAGTCAATCGTGTCCGGAATTGAATATCTGGCGGGCCAAAATCCGCACTTTTTCGGGAAGCGAAAATGATGATTCCTTTATGGCGATAAAATTTTACAAAAAACGAGTAGGTCGACCCCCTGTTTTTTTCTCCATTTTAAATTGTTCTCTGGACGGGAAACACTTTAACATACATACAAAGAAAATCATTTCATACGTTTTCTCTGGATTGCGGTTAGAATTTGACACATTTTCATATATTTTATGGAGTTTTTCAGAAAAGTTGAAGAAGGTTTAAGGAGGATTGTACGTATTTTCTATTCAATTTCAATAGCTCACAAGTCTTCTGAAATAATGGCACGGGTGTGCCCATTTAGAAAATATATACTTTTACAGGGTTTTTGTTAAAGATTTTACATCAATTTGTGGCCGAAGATTCGAACCCATGCCTGTTTTTAGCCGCACATCATTTAGGTGTGGAATGCACCCTTAATGTAGGCTCCATTGCGCGGTTATAATACACGAGTAGGCCAAATATTGTATGTCCTCCTACACTACACTCGATAAAAGCGCTTATTCTGACCTTGTAATGACTTGATATGGAACAGGATCGTAAAGATCGTTCATCTTAGTCAGAAATGTTTCGATTCTATGCATACTACATGGTATGATAGCATTGGCCTTGCATATATGCTATTTAGACCTGTACAGAATTACCTCCCCTTGGTTAGGCATGTATGTTACGATTAGTGACCTGTATGTTCTATTATTGTCAATGTGAATGTCAAAGTGATTAATTTTCAATACGGATCACACCAACACCCTGATCTAGAGTGAATGAGAGCGTATTATTCTGGTTTTGTCCCTTTTATCTCGAAGTTTGTACTCCCAACCCCCAATCTTTTGGAAAAGTCGGAATGAAAAATTCTTGACAATTTGGCTCGAATTTCAGCTATTTTTGCGTTTATTTTGCTCCTGATGCCTCATTCGAAAGCTGGTCACCACTCCCGATCGTTGTACATCGGTCTGATTGTCACGGTCAATGCATAATGCTATGATATTCTTATTGAACTCGTAAACTCGTGATTTTTCAGCAAAAGTCGCAAAACCAAAGATGGGGTAGGGGGAAAGTGATTGGCGGGATATCCGATAAAACTGCATACTACAAGCAAGTGTCGCATACCAAGAAACTCGCAAACACTCCTACATTGTCATAGCCTGGAGAACAGAATTTCTGAGAAAACACCCTAGCCTTAAGGGTGCACTCCACACTCGGCCACGGTTTCGCACAAATGGCCCCCCTAATTTTATAATAAGGAAGGACGCCCGATTTTGACAGCATGGTAATTCTTCTTACCTTTCTACTAGCTGATATCTATAGTATCATCCTGCTGGACGTCACCATTTCTTCAAACGAGGATATAACAATTACTTGTTTATCGCACCCACTCGCCACTACAGAGTCAATCGTGTCCGGAATTGAATATCTGGCGGGCCAAAATCCGCACTTTTTCGGGAAGCGAAAATGATGATTCCTTTATGGCGATAAAATTTTACAAAAAACGAGTAGGTCGACCCCCTGTTTTTCTCCATTTTAAATTGTTCTCTGGACGGGAAACACTTTAACATACATACAAAGAAAATCATTTCATACGTTTTCTCTGGATTGCGGTTAGAATTTGACACATTTTCATATATTTTATGGAGTTTTTCAGAAAAGTTGAAGAAGGTTTAAGGAGGATTGTACGTATTTTCTATTCAATTTCAATAGCTCACAAGTCTTCTGAAATAATGGCACGGGTGTGCCCATTTAGAAAACATATACTTTTACAGGGTTTTTTCTCACATTACTGCAGCCAAAAGCAATGTGATACACCCATGTGATATAAAACCTGTATCACACCCTAACTATATTTTTGGATATTTTTCAACATTAATTTGATGTGAGAAATAAATTATAACACTCGTGGTCATTTATCTGATTTTTATCACACTCGTTTGATAAAAATCAGATAAATGAGCACTCGTAGTGATAATCTATATTTATATGCAGTTTCCACGAAACACCATTTTGTCCCCTTTTTGCTCGTTGCTGCATGGCTAGTTTTCTTGATAGCGCGATGTGGAATAGTTCTGCATTGCATTGTAATGCACGCCTCTTGACGTCGCCACATTTCAATGAATATAAAGGTGAAATTCTGAAAACGTTCCCTGAACGCAGTTGTGACACATGTTGGCTTCAGGCTTCTCGGTTTATCCGAGTGGGGCAATAGTCAGGTACGACCTTTGTGTGGCTGAAAAGTTTCTTTTTGGTGGCATTTCCTGTTGAACTATCAATAGGCGCGCAATGAAGAACATCACGTGTATGCATGTACTTTAAATGGCGTGGAGACAACATCAAAACGGCGTATAACACGTATTATATAAATGTCAACCTGTAACCATCTCGGTCATCTATACGCGGTAAAACGGATGGCGAAGTGTACGCAAATGTATAAATGTAAGACGTTTGCTTTAAAACGAAAACGTATACTTTTAAAACTTGCGTAAACACTTGTACAAAAGAATGTGAAATTCAGTTTTGTACGTATGCATATCAATTTAATTAAAATTAAATCCTATCTGCTTCCCCCATTTGGATATGTCGCTTGAATGATCCAACAGGCTTGCAGTAACTCGAGTGTCAGCCAATCCTGAGAACGCTTCATAGTGCTAATGAGAGAGAAAAATTTTGGTTGGGTCAGCAGAATTAGACGCCGCGCTGGCGGCCGCGGTCCCGACATTGTGGCACTACGGGGTGTATATATATGGACTGGTCTTTGTTGTAAACATTGTAAACGTACACGGTGACCCTATCGCCTCTCTCCGACTGCAAGTTGATTAGTCCAGATGCGACCATGATGTCATAATGCTATTAAATGGTATGGGCGCTCAGTACACCAAATTCAATTGAAATACGCAAGATTCTATATAGTGACATGTACGACTGGGGAGCATTGAGCATTACGATTGGTATGCATATATAAGTTATTGATATTTTCTGGAATTTGGTACGGGTTACTGCGACGTATTTCAAAATTCTGCATGTTATACAATTTTAAATACTAAATGTGCATTAACAGTGGTTAAAGCACGGGGACTTTCTCGCATTAACGCGATGGACTCACTCTCGACGGTCACACTGGCGCAACAGCAAGCAGCTGTCTGGCTTATCGCAGCAAACGGCCACAGGTGAGCACTAAAATTTCATTCCCGCTATGCTTTATTATGGGGAAATATTTTAAAAGGAGAACTGACAGTTATCATACAGAATTATAAGTTATACCAGCCTGCGGGCTCGTGAAAATATGTATCTTCTCGAGGGAATATCAGACTGTATACCCACGCAAAAGAGGAGTATATTTATCACATTGAAGAGTCATTTTCCTCGTTGGTTTAACATATCAAGGGCGGATCTACGGGTGTGTGGGGGGGGGGGGGAGAGGGGGTCAGAAGGGTCCGGATCCCCCCCCACGCAATGTAACCTGCAAAAATGTTTTGTTTTTGTTTTTTGGAGGGATCAGTGAATCCCGGGATTCCACGTAGAAATATTAATGCATTAAAATGATATGTGACATAAACGAATGTGGATTTTGTAATTAGATTAGGGTATTCATACGTGTAGGCCTATTAAACAGACCATCTTCTATTCATGTGGTTTGTGAGCGTATACTATTTAAGTTGGGAGTTTCAATGTGTTATAGGCATTTTTGTATCTCTTAAACAAAGTCAAATGGAGTCAGGCATAATGTGTGATATTTTTCAATATCCTTGCGTGCTTATGCGAAACAAAAGTGAAAATATAACCATAAATCTGCATACATTATGTTCCGATTTATCTCCGGGAAATCACTCAGAACTTATCGATAATCTATGACCTTGCGGATCTTCAGGTGGCTAGGCCACCATTGGACCCCCGCTTGTTGGACTATGAAGATTCGCCCCAAACTTAGATTTGTGTAAATGAATCGTATCGGTATATTGGTTTCTGATGTTTCATGACATGAATGTCATGGTTTTGTATTTATTATATATAACTAGAAAGTTAACTGGATCCGAGTATGAGGTGTGAATTTTTCAATATTGATGCGTGCTTAAAAATGCGAAACAAACGGGAAAGTACAATCATAAATCTGCATACATTATGTTCAGATTTATTTCCGGGAAAACGCTTCGAACACATCTCCGGCGATCCAGGACCTCGGGGCTTCCGGGGCCTAGGCGGCCCCTGGAGCCCGCCTGGACCCCGCCTGTTTCACTCAAGATTCTCCAAAAATGGTTTTATTTTTTGCCAATCGTGCTGTGTTTGGTAACAACACAACCCCGATGAGGAGTACATCGACCACAGGAAAATAATAACTCATAACCAATATTCCATGCATGCGTTCTGAACCTAAATGAAAAGAGAATTTCATGGCTCAATTCCTGTTTCGAGCCGAAATCAACAATAACAATTTGTTCGCAGAGTAAAATAAGATATATGTGTGAAAAAATATCAAATTATTTATTTTTTTGGAACTTGTTCAGATGAAAACTTGAAAACACGCCTAGTTGACTCAACAGCATAAGAAGGCGAGCATAGCATTTTGGGGCGGGGTAAGGATGGAGATTAATTTTAAAAGTAAAGCCGCGTTTCCCGTCCAGTCAAGATATAGGATTCATGGTATAAATTTAATAGTTTTTTTTTTTTTCTCGGGAAAATCAAGTAAATAATTATCCTGTAAATCCTGGAAAATCCTAAGGGCAATTCGTCCCCAGTGATGCCATCAATATATGTTGAATGAGAGAAGCCCCGCCGGCACCACATCTCAATGAAGGTGACAGGTGCCACTTATTGACAATCGACGCCCCTGATGTTCATGCGCTTAAAAAGAATTACGTCATACAGATAAGAGCCATTTACGATAATGAAAGGTACGAATTCGAAATGGTTCAGGGAAATGTAGAGAAAGACTGAAATTAGCGCGGGAAAAACTGAATAAGGGTTAGTGGTGGAGTTGGTTGCCGTGGGGATCATTGAGGGTGTGATAAAAGGAATTAATGCCACTTACACCAAAGTTCAATGTTCGGGTCAGATTATCCGCTATTGATGTTTGGTGGTTTTGTAAGTCAATTTTGAAAGTTTAAATATTTCCCAAAGACTGATATACCGAACCCGTTCCAACAGTCAACTGGTCCTTCATGTCACAATTAATATATTAAACTTTAATTTTCTAACACTAAAACGATGTTCTGCATGTGGGCTAAAATATATGTTCGTGTTTCAATACTATTTCCGGCGAGTGTGTTCCTCAAATTACGACTGGTATGTAAATAGCGAAAAATTTATGGGCTTAATAATGACTAAAATAAACCATCATGAGTGGTTAGTAAACAAAGCCTGGCGGTAGCTTAATATGGTGACCGATCAAAGCTCAGTGTTCACCAGAGAACTCGACCTGTGTTGGTACGTTTTGATAAAGCGAGTTATTTACATAGTAATTTTTTATTGTATGAATTCAATTCATATCCCACCGTCTGTGCAATAACTGGACGATAAATACTGGAATACCTGTCGTAGCACGTGACATAAATTGTATGAAAGGCCAATAACCCGCGGTCTCGCATCTAGGCACAACTATAGGCACCCGAGCATGTCATAACTGCGAAACTCTTTGTATACACACCGACTGTAGGTAATGTACTATAGTAATGTACAGACTGTACAATTTATTGTACAGTCTCCGGGTAAACCTATATATTTGCCGCCAAATCTATATGTTGCATTACCTGGAGTCGGTACCTCGTACACAAGGTCACATTTCCTAAAACAAATCCTTAAAAAATAAACTACCAGATTAATTTTTATCCATTAATCGGAAAAAACGTATCTGGAATTACGCTGGGAGTTTTCCCATACCATATAGTTGGATATAGTTATAACAGGAAAGGTAGGCGTATGCCATAGAAAAAAAACATGACGATAGAGTAGTAATAAGAATCCATGTCTTGTTATCAGTCTATATTATTAGCCTGTGGTTGGTATTTTGTTGTGAACACCGATGTGTATATGAAAATAAGAATAGTTCATCATCATGTATATAATCTGATCTGGGACGAGTTTAATATTCGTCCCAGGTTTGATATTGTGAAAAAAAAGGTTCGTGACGCGAAGTTCATAGTCTAAATCTAGACTCTTAGTAAGTCTTTTAAATAGCCTCTGTGAATGACGATATAAAGAATTAGAGGACGCACAGTGCCACTTTACTTACTCAACATTACGTTTCGCTCGTTTCGGGTTTGTTGTGTTTGTTGCTGGTTCTGCTCTTCTTCGTCCCATGTTTATACTGTAACTGTTGGTGAAGGTCTAGTTAAGTTACGAGCTACCTGTTGGTGACGACCTGCCAGATCAAAGTATTGGCGCCAACTGTGGTACCGTTGTTGAGAATAACCCGAATTGAAGAGTGGCGGCCTCAGCGTGTCCCCGGGCGAAATGCCATTGTAACGAAGGCTACTCTATTCACACGCCTCGCCCCGTTCGATAGGTCCATGGATGAACAATACTACAAACGATAGGAAGCTTTTTAGACCCTATGTGCTGACACAACCCTTGAAGAGTGCAGGCAATCTGTGACGTGCCATCTGCACGTTTTTAACCCAGAGATATACGTGTTAATCGGTCTTTTCACGATTGGGAGGATAATAATACAGTCACCGCTGCTCATATTGTAGAGTAAACATCGGTATACAACTGAACATATAGGTAAACATGGGTACTTGGTTTTCTATTTTTATATGCATTTTTATTAATTTCTAATATATATGGGGTTACAATGGGGGCGGCGGCTTCGCGCGAGTCTTTCGACCCAATAAATATCATTTCAGTAATATATCTGAAAGTAATATAATTAAAGATATAGTATATTTATTTGTGGGATGCATTATTTTATACACAACTCGCTAATTTTATAACAGTTTTCTGTATGCCATTTTACTGATCAACACAAATATTATATACGGACAAATGGGTCCCAACTCTCCCAAACTACTGCGAGTTAAAATTTTTGTTTAAACCCCTGCCTTTCACCAATCCCATATGATTTTACGACTATAAAAAAAACTCATTTACATATAGTCACACAGCGTTCTATTGCAGAAGTAAACTGAACCAAACATGCTTCTCCTGGTAAAATATTAGATTCTACCAGATCCCGATTTGTCCCACGACATATACATCTCTATGCACGGTTAACTAATTCTGAAACTGAAAAACATCTGTCGGTATTTGTGTCACGCAATCAGGAAATAAAATATTCACATCTCCATATTTATGTATGCAAGTACATGTATTTACAATTGTACAAATGCGGAGCAAGCTGGTGTTCTGGAAAGAAATAAAACACACGCACACGCCGTTGAACAGAGTGTGAACTTAAAAATCTATCTGTCCTCAGAAAATTAAGCTTTAACACTGAAAATGCATGTTTGTATCCATGTTAATTTATGTCAGGTGTCTCTATCTCATAAGACAACGTTTGAGAGGAAGCAATGTGATTGATACTGGGTGGAAGGCACAAAGACCAACATCTATAGCAAAATTCCATCATCTCCCTGTTTAAAGGGTGGAAGTAAACAAAAAGGAAGAATTTTTATATAATCTGGACTGATGACCTCAAAGTATGATTATTACAGGGCTGAAAAGCGCGCTAAAACCCGCGCGATGCATTGTGGGATTAAATTGGGGTCAACCTCCGAACAGGGTTGTCTCCCATTATGGCAGGATGCATAGGACCGTACAGCTTTGTATGTAAATTGAACTGGGGGGGGACCGCAATTTTTCGTTCCTCATTGTGCTGAGAGGTAGCGAATCATTCGGTTCATTTTTAATTATGCGTCGGATCCATTAAACCAATATCTGACCAGGAATGTCCATTGATGTTGTATCCCAGCATAAACTGCAAGCTCTGATTAAATTAGACGAAACCATCAGTTTAGAAAATGACCAGCACAAAATTTTGCAAAGGTCAGACAAGAGAAACGAGAAAACGTACCAGAACGTAATAAAGATAGCCACATGAAATATATTAAGCATGAAGCCTGTCGGCTTTTCTTCTGAACCGAGAAGCCAGGCTTGCACGAGACAGGTCAAATTATACTGGTTGCCAATTTCAAGAGCCTGAATTCGTTGCGTTTTAGTAGTAGATGGCGGGCCAAGTAGATGACCTCTATATAATTCTATTTTTTATAATTTTTTTAACACAATTCATTTAAACCATGTTAATTTGCAAAATAATTTTTCTAGCAAATATCTAGAGACTTAAGAAAGGATGTGGCGCGTTTTTCCCGAGTTTTGGCGGTGTGCCAAAAATAAAATATGACAACACTATGCTATTGTTTGCTGAAGAGTACTGTACTGTCTAAAAACCACTGTTGATCAGCGATACACAATACTCATGGAACTGTGGTAATACACATCCATAAAAAATTGAGTACCAGTGATGCACATACTGTGTGCATTCAAAGTGGATGTGTACATTTGTCCACAGTAGTTTTTCGAGAGTAATTATGCTGCACTGGGTCTTTCGATTCTTGAATAACTGCTTCTCAAATTAGCGTGTTTGTGTAAAGTAGTGAAACAGCACTTTTATCTCTCTGTAAACATATGAAGCCAGCCGGCCCAGAACCAAAATATCGATACCAGAACCAAAAGGCGATATTGGTTCTCCACTGGCTTCATAAAGAGAGAGAAAGGGAGAGGAAAAAAAAGCCGAAAAGAGAGGAATTGACGATTTCACACAATATATACGCAACTTTGAGATGCTGTTGTATTTGAAGAACCGGGAGATCCAGTGCCACATAAGATGTAGGCTTTTCCATAATAAGCTTTCATGTTTGGCGCTCCAGCTGCACCCATTCTCATGGCATCAGTGTACTTTGATACACCAACAGTGTAGGAGGCTACAAACTCTGACAATGGGAGAATGACCGCAACTGAATGGGGACAAATCCTCGCTAAAATGCGCAAGGTCGGAATTCCAGCTGAGGTTATGCCATCCAGGACCGTTCCGCTGACCCAAGGGGTGAAACAGCATGGATCTCTGTATATATTTAACATGGGATAGAACTTTGAAATCACATTTTTGCCAATACTGTTGAATAAATCCCTAATAAAACACTGAAATGTTATGAGGAAATATACCAGGTTTATGTTGCAAACTATGAAATTTGATTTCTTCCGTGAAAAATCACATGCTTTATAGCATAGAGGAATAGTCTGTTTCACCCCCTGAAGCCAGCACAACTGTCATGGCGGCCAGCCCCAGGTGCGAATCGCACCGTGACAAAAATACACATGCATGTACACTTGCATACACACGTTTGCCTATTTTTCAACAATTTCGCAGAAATTACATATCAAATGTGTATAAAAGACATACGCAAATATGTGTATCTATATAGGGTACACAAAACTATGCAGCTTAATTTTTGACACACCTTTGTGTAGTGATTTTCGGACACTAGTTTTGACTGAGTGCCATTGTGTAACAGTACGCAGGCCTGTGATTGTAAGAACGTTACAGAATTCAAATATTACGCCGTAAAATATAGCAAATCAAACTGGGAACAAACTGGTATATGGTTTAAATAGTGAAAATCTGGATTGAAATATTCACAAACACCCAGTGTATCTTCCACTCTTTCAAAAAGTATACATCAATGTACAGGCTCCATGGTTATCGTTATATACATGTAGCCTACTCACAACGGTATACTCACAGCGGTTCGAATCGTCCCCTTTTTGGTGATCGATGTCCTCCGCCGGCTCCATTTTCTGATCTATTCCGCCTACCCATGATGGTCGTACGTAAAACTGGGAATCGATGTTGCTGTATGTCAACTGCGCTCTGCTAAAACAGAGAAGCTGAATTTGGGGAATCGAAGAGATTTGTCGAAAGCTTCGATGAAGGGCAGCAGCCAGATTTCAGACCCCAAACTGATCCTCAGAACCCACCGTGCCGGTTCAAATGTGATGATAAAGAAGTCTACAAAGCAGAAAAACACATGGGCTCAGCAGGACCTGTAAGCCATGACCCAGTGAAATTCAACATCATTAGCTGGTCAGTGACCGTGACAACTCCCAGCTGAGCTTCTGTGTTCAAAGTGTGCATACCAGCGTTCGTTAACAGTAACCATACTAGCAAGCTAATACGTCCCATCTCACCTTGCGTCTTCTGCAAATTCAAAACATATGCGGACAAAAGATGATCCAGGAAGATTGCGGAGAATTTAAGCTACAGATTATATAAAACGAGTGGCCCCTGGGAAGTATTAACAGGTCGCAACATTTAAATAGTAAACCCTATTGTCCATCGTACATGGACACGCATGGATGATTTGAGATACCGGTAATCGTGACATCTAAGGGTCTCTAGTACAGGTCTATCGTATTGATGATAGATGAACAGTGAGCTATTCACACCACATTATTTGTTGTATGCGTCAACAGTAGTGCGAATGACTCAAGTGTTATCTGGGACACAATATAACTAGTTATATTGTGTCCCAGGTGTTATTTACCTGGGATAGAGCATTCCCATGCAGTTATGCAGTTTGTGTGTGATGGTTCCATTCCAGTATTACGGCGCCACTTGAAGTTCTAAAATGTGTTTTTCTTAATTGTTCGTCGACCAATAAAGGGGTTTCAAAGTTCCATTTTCGCTGCCGTTCGAAGTTAAAGGGATTGTTATAGGTTGTTTTCTTCTTTACAGTTCATGGTATCTTCGAAGGTAAAATTAACCCTATACGATTCCACGTTTCTATAATCCGGACATGAAGCTTACTATACTGTGTTGTACAATCTTTACACAGAAATATTTCGTCATGTCAATGAGTTGTTGTCTAAAGACGGTTTGGTTCTGGACTGGTTTTATTTGTAGAAAAAAGAGCAATTTTCACCTCGAAATAGAAGATTTTATAACAATATATACCACTTAAGGATGTCCGCTGGTGATTTTTGGCTTTGGCGGCCATTTTGCCTGTTTTTCCTATTAGATTATCCTCCTTTCCTAGGTTAAGAGATAGTGATTTCCTTTAAAAGCCTTATTGTCGAGAATTTTGCTCACCAACATCCATCCAATTTGATGAATTCTGAGAGACATTGTCATTATCTGCAAACAGTTAGAATTATTATTATTATTTTTTTTGTATGTTTATTCTTTACTACTAAAATATTTACATCATCACTCATCATATAAAGTATCCTGCCATAAATGATTATGTACATATTCTTCTATGTGTATGTGTTGAATAACTAATTGTTGTATATACGACTGGGAGACACACTAACGAGCTCCGGCTCATTGTGCTCCCACTGATTCAATAAAATATTGTTTAAACCAAACAGTTAGAATATAAGAAAAAGTTAAATACTAATTATATGAATTTTTCATGAATATGCTTCAAAACTAGGGCTATTCCCTATGTTAAAATTGAGTTAAATGAAGTTTGGGTCAGTCCACTTAACGTTGCCTACACTGTAAAAACGCTGAGTAAACGTTCAACCATAAAGTGGATGTAACTCGGTTGCAACCATAAACTGGTTCAACGTAGCACCAAGCAAATTTCAACGTTGAACTGAAATGAGGTTAAACGTTCAACCACGAAAAGGTGTAACGTTGAACTGAAAGGTAAACGTTGAACCAGTTTCTGGTTCAACGTTTAACCATGGAAAACCCTGAACCAAAATTTGGTGTTACCTATAACCAATTACTGGTTCAACGTATAACCAGATTCAGGTTTAATGTTTTCTCAGAAATAGGTTCAACGTACAACCACATCAAGGTTAAACGTACAACCACATCAAGGTTTAACGTTGAACTGAAATGAGGTTAAACGTTCAACCACGAAAAGGTGTAACGTTGAACTGAAAGGTAAACGTTGAACCAGTTTCTGGTTCAACGTTTAACCATGGAAAACCCTGAACCAAAATTTGGTGTTACCTATAACCAATTACTGGTTCAACGTATAACCAGATTCAGGTTCAATGTTTTCTCAGAAATAGGTTCAACGTACAACCACATCAAGGTTAAACGTACAACCACATCAAGGTTAAACGTACAACCACATCAAGGTTTAACGTTCATCCAGATGCAGATTTAAATGAAATCTGCACCGGATTGTTGTGGTGCAAATTGTACATGTATTTTGCAGATTTAGTTAAATTCTAAATTCTTGCAAATACATCGGAACCATATGAGCAACCAAGTTACATCCCAGTGTTATTTCTTGCAGTCATCAGTGAAAAGTATATCAACCTGTAAGAAAGTGAAGGATATTTCAGAACATACATCAACAAATACACACTAATTGAAATAAAATTCATATATTTAAATCATATTTGGATATAATCTAATAACAGATCTGATTTCTAACAGTACGAATACCTAGCTTCATCTATATACAAGAGTTCATGTGGAATCGATATCTTTGCATATTTGTATCCCAAATCTGACGCCAGGGGGCGCTGCTTGGGGTGCGGCTATGAGTCGCTGGATGACGAATAAGGAACCGTGAACCGCGGTCTAACTTTATGAATGCTCTAAATAAACACTAGACTATTTGCAATCAAATGAACAACTAAAGATATGAAAAGCTAAAATGTAAACATTGAATTCTACCAATTCATGAATCACAGAAACCACAAGTAACAGGGGGTACAATAATGGGGAAGGGAGTCTGGGGAGGTTTAGTAACATCCAAGATGGTACCACCTACAATAAGTTTGATGCCTCCCTTTCAACTGATGTTAGACTCATAACACTCCTAATCTAAGGAATGAAAACTTCAAGATGCAAAATGATTATCATGATTATTATTAACTTTTTTTTAGCTTACTGCTGTATGATGAAATATTACTGTATACATATGGCATAATTGTCTGTTAATATCACTGATCTGAAATATTTGAGTGAGCAAGTTAATTGCATTTTATCACAGTTTAATTTTGGGACCTACATACATAGTTTATGTGTGTCCAACCTTCCTACACATAGTATAGGTGATCAGACTTCACACAGCGACCTATGTATTCCGAGTACATGTATTTAACATCACTGATCTGGGATAATTGAGAGAATTATGGACCTACATACATAGTTTATGTGTGTCCAACCTTCTTACACAGAGTACAGGTGATCGGACTTCACACAGCGACCTATGTATTCCGAGTACATGTATTTAACATCACTGATCTGGGATAATTGAGAGAATTATGGACCTACATACATAGTTTATGTGTGTCCAACCTTCCTACACAGAGTACAGGTGATCGGACTTCACTGGCGACTATGTACATTCAGTACATGTGCTTCATCACTGATCGGGATGAGAAAGGGTATGGACCACACATACATAGTTTATGTGTGTCCAACCTTCCTACACATAGTATAGGTGATCGGACTTCACACAGCGACCTATGTATTCGGAGTACATGTTATATCACTGATTTGAGTGAGCTAGTTAATTGCTTTTTATCACAGATTAGTTATGGGACCTACATACATAGTTTATGTGTGTCCAACCTTCCTACACATAGTATAGGTGATCGGACTTCACACAGCGACCTATGTATTCTGAGTACATGTAATATCACTGATTTGAGTGAGGTAGTTAATTGCATTTTATCACAGATTAGTTATGGGACCTACATACATAGTTTATGTGTGTCCAACATTTCTACACATAGTATAGCTGATCGGACTTCACACAGCGACCTATGTATTCTGAGTACATGTTATATCACTGATTTGAGTGAGCTAGTTAATTGCATTTTATCACAGATTAGTTATGGGACCTACATACATAGTTTATGTGTGTCCAACCTTCCTACACATAGTATAGGTGATCGGACTTCACACAGCGACCTATGTATTCTGAGTACATGTAATATCAATGACTTGAGTGAGCTAGCTAATTGCATTTTATCACATATTAGTTGGGACCTATATACATAGTTTATGTGTGTCCAACCTTCTTACACAGAGTATAGGTGATCGGACTTCACACAGCGACCTATGTATTCCGAGTACATGTATTTAACATCACTGATCTGGGATAATTGAGAGAATTATTTAATTGCATTTTATCACAGTTTAGTAATGGGACATACATACATAGTTTATGTGTGTCCAACCTATCACTGATCAGGGATATTTGAGAGAGCCAGTTAATTGCACATTATCACAGTTTAGTAAAAGGACCTACATACATAGTTTATGTGTGTCCAACCTTCATGTATTGCAATATCATCAGGAACATTTGAGTGAGCTAGCTAATTGCATTTTATCAAAGTTTAGTTATGGGACCTAAATACACAGTTGAAGTGTGTAAGACCTTCCTACAAAGAGTATACTATAAGCGGTCAGAATTCACACAGTGACTTATGTACCCGAATCAAATTATATTACACAATGTATTAATGATCTGGAACATACCGAGTCACAATATGGTAAATAAAAATTTATATCCACCTTCCTGTACAGAGTACATGTAAAGGTGGTCAGACTTCACACATTGACTTTTGTATCTGAAGTCAATTATTCGTCATGTATCGATGATTTGTGATATATCGAGTGTTGCATTGTTTTCTTGTATTCAACATCACAGTTAATTCATAGTAAACAAC
>JAVTVY010019816.1:0-71362 GCA_036873755.1 Hanleya hanleyi | reverse complement strand
AAAATATTGTTGAATTTTGTAGGCTACATAGCGTTTGTAATTATTTTTCAATTGACAAATATCAAAAATGAATCGAATTACATCACACCATCACATGATAAATTACTGGTATTTAGTATTAATAATGTATGCTGTTTTCATGTATAATTGATATATATTGTAATAACGTATCCCATTATTGGCTCGGTGCTAAGCTGTACATCACTCGCATAAATGGGGCGCGCCAACCAACAGAGGGGTCAGCTGTAGTGTGAGGTGAAATGGCGCTATAATGCGACATCGCAAATGCATCGTTTTCTCGCAGTCGCTCCTTTTATGACATATAGTTTCCTTTTGTGATGCGTGGCCTTTGGAATGTATAATTAAACGTCTTTTTACCTGATACTAATAGTATAGCTGCACCCTCTGTGGAATTTTGTTTCGGCTAGCAAGCCCCATTGCTGAATTTCATTATCAAAACACTGAGATTGTAAATTTGACTCCTGTGTAATTGTATGCCTCAATTTTAAGGTGTGTAATCAATTATTATATGTACGGTACATCGCAATTTATTCATGGTCAGCAGTGTGGCTTGTATCCATGTGTATATATGTTTAAATGTAGTTACATTTGACTAAAGCTTCGTGTTTCAAGCATAAATTGACACCATTTTTCTTAAAAAAAAAAAAATGATACATAGCAAGATAAAAAAAAATCTTTGCCAGTGTCATTCCATACAAAACTATCAGTGTTAAAATAAAAGGTAAAAATTAATATTATTTAAGAGTTTGACTTTGATTTGAAATTGAAGTAATTAACTTGTCCATCTTGTATGAACCGTTAGTAATGCCTGGCAATTAGCTTTGAAAACATATCTATCAACAAAATATTTAACAATCGGCCTTTTCTGCTAAATTGGACGCAGGAAAGGCCGATTGTCAGATATTTATTGTGTCATAGCTGTTTTCTAAGCTACCTGGCAATCTCTTCATTTTCAACAACAAATTGCAAACATTCGAAAAGCAATCCATCGCTGTGCTTATGTAGGAGTCAAGTGAACCCCCCCCTCCCCCCACAACACCAACAACATCGGGGTTTAGTGGGGACTTGGCAAATGAGAGTTGTTAAAATGCTTCAATGCCCTACCCCCTGGGGCAAAACATTGAAGTGAATCCCCACCTAAACCTCAACCAAATACAATTTAGGTCCCATCCCTAGGTAGAAGAAGTCTTAAATGAGGACTGAAAACGTGTGAAAACCCCACTCCCTGGGGCGTAAACATGTTGTGAATCCCCAGGTAATCCACCACTAAACTAGCCAAGTTGACATGGCTTCGTTCGTTCCTACCACTAAACCGGACCCTTGCCCGAGGTTAGGGGGGGGGGATTTCGTTTGACTCCAGCATTACTCTGATTCATTATCTTGTCCAATATCTGAAAGGAGTATCAGTGTTTCGGTATACCATTAAAATTATGCTCCAATGTACACAACGACTATTGCGAAAGTTGCATTCGAAAAAGAAAAAAGAAAAAAAAATACCGGTACCTTGACGATTTGATTTCGGAAAACTGGAAAAGCAACGCCTACATGAAGCAGCGGCGAACAGATACTGTAGCAATTCCAGCTTGCAATATGTGTAGTACTGGAGACGGGACAGACTTCATTTATTGTAATTCACGGATTTCGTTTGACACAGATAGCCACCGACAATCCAACTGCAATCTGCTCGACATTTTGTTTTCGCGCGTGCGCGCAGCGATTTAGAGCAGAAAATCGTATAATGAACCGGGCATCTCCTACATCAAAAAAAAAACCTCTCGCGAAGTAGTTCGCCTTGTTTCCCTCATAATTTACCGCAGATTTTATCGTAACAAAGAGGTATATGATAAATATATCATCAGTACACTGTGGTGATCTGTTACCGTGTATCTGCCCTCGTTCGATGAGGCTGCTTGCCGCATCGCCCTCGCCCTGCGGGCTCGGGCGATACGGCAAGCAGCCTCATCGAACTCGGGCAGATACACGGTAACAGATCACCACAGTGTACTGATAATATATTATTATCAGCCTATTATCTTTCACCATTCAAAGAGGTACGGTTTGGGAGTAATCCCGATATATATCACTCCCTCATTGTTCCCATTTGTTTGCCTATTAAATATCGAGAACTGCACGGTATCCATAAATCTAGGTGTACGCCAGGATGGTGTATCAGAGAAATACCATAGTAGTAACGCTATGAAAACGTAGTGCGAGCTGTTCGTCAGCATGAAACGGGGGCATGCCATAAGCCGTTTAAGACAATATACATGGGTGAAGGAAAATGAATTAATATGTGACGAGCAGAATGGTTTCCGGAATAATCGGAGTTCTATTGACCATATACAATTTCTAACTTCGATAATCGAAAAGAAGAAAAATCTACGTTTGCAGCCTTTATCGATTTCAATAAAGCTTATGATTCCCTCAATCGACAGTTACTCTGGGAGAAGCTGGAGAATATGCATGAGTGTTGGTAAAAAAAGTGTTGAATGTGATTAAAGCAAATTACGATAACGTTTACAGTTGTGTAAGGATGAACGGTTTTGATACCGATTGGTTCGAGGTTACTCATGGTGTAAAATAGGGCTGTGTTCTCTCCCCTTTACTTTTCAACATTTACATCAATGACCTGGCCACATATCTTAACGAATTTAATATAGGCATTGACATTAAGGGAGAAAATGTTTGTATGCTGCTTTATGCGGATGATATTGTAATTTTGGCAGACACATGAGATGAGCTAAAGTTTTTACTCCGCCATCCCTCTTTATGGTGTGATAATATCCGCTGCTACATTGTACACTTTCACCAATAAAGTATATAGCGTTCCATTGCTAATGCGATTGGCGCACACACTAATATCTTTGCTCGTTAGGTAGAGTATTCTCAAAATGAAAAGTGTGTCCAGCAAATCATCGTCTTGTTCTCTAGAAACAGTTCTGAAGTAATTCAGTGGTCCACTTTCGTTTCTTTATACATAGTTATTATTCATGCGAGAAACTAGATTGTAAACAGTTCTAAAACTACACACCATTGGTTAGAATATATGAAATCCTCCCATGTTAGAGCATAATATGAAGCATTTTAGAATAATTTCACTTTAATTCAGATTGTCATCATCACGGAAATCTTCACAGCGGTATTGGAACACATATCGATAAAACTGTGAATATTTATCCTCAAATCTAAGTTAGGACAAACGTACACCGTCTGGTATTTTATTGAGTAATTGCTCAGTCGGTAGGATTGATCGCAGTACACGGAGCCGTCCGATGTTTATATTCTCTTTTACAATTTTCTGTAGCTCGAGTTTCCCAACTTTTATCAATTCTAAATATATTCTTCCAACTGTTGTTCGAAATATATATATAAACGATTTCATGTTATTTTCATACATGACCTTACATCTACCATCTTGACACCTCCTTGTTCATAACTTTGATACATTTTTACTCTCTAAATTTATCAATATTAACACCCCAAATAAACCTAAAAAATGTTTGTTAATTTCATCGATCACGGATAATTAGGGGGGGGGGGGAGTAAACATGCGTAAAGCAAATTTAGCTTGAGAAATGGCAATGTCTACACTGGTGTAACCCTTACTGCATGCGCTTGCTCCAGTTACAATTCTTTTATATATATTTACTTACCCGTGTAAATTCTAATTATCATATCTTTCAAATTAGGATAGAAGACAATGCCCAATAGTTTGACTATACCCATCGTTCCATTTCAGATCATCTACTCTCACAACTATTCTGCTGAACCCCTTTTAAGTCCAAACCATACAACATTTGTTTTATTATAGTATTCAACCTCAAACCGGGCACCTCGATTCCGTCACAACTCATTATCAATATTTCTTATCTTTGATGTTTATGCCTTTTATCCTGTCATTATTATGAAACAAACGCCGTCAATATTCCTGCACATAATATGAAAATATCGGCGAATATGTGCCGACACCCACTCCCTACTTGGAATCTTCCAGTGAACACAATCGAAACATCCCAAGATCGGCTTTTCTTGAAACTCAACTACTTAGATAAAGGACTGGACATTGTTAATTTACCTCGAATCCTGAATGATCCGCAATACCAATACTGTACCAAACTATTTTAGGTACACATAAACTCCTTGCATTTCATATAAGTATACTAATTCATATAGCCACCAAAATATTCAATCACTCTAATGCTGTCAAGGAGTTTGACTGGAACTTGTATACACGTTGGGGGGCTATAGTTGTGATTGTGAATCGTCGAACTTTATCTATACACCATGCAAACATGTTGTGACTGATATGGTGAGTGATAAGGACCTAAGATTACTCCTGAAGAAGGGACCTAAATATAGAGAGCCGAGAAATATAAATCTGAAGGCCGACCAGAAGATAGTCCTGTCTGCTTTGGAACAGTACGTTGTTGATTGGTCTAAGCGAGAAAAAGTTGAACCTACAGTACTCGATGATTGGCTGGAACTCACCAAGAGCAAGGTCGTTGAACCAATCCGCCATATTGACAGAAGTACCCTTCCCCAAGCAAAACAAGTACTGAGAAGCCCCAATTCGCAAGAAGTTCTAGCAAATCTCCAGAGTAAATTCGTCATAGTCCCTGCAGACAATGCTCCAAATAATATAATATTCATATGTAAATATTACTATTACCAGGTGCTGGTTGAAGAATTGAGTGTAAACAGATCATCATCAAATACGTCTACTTGCTCTCAAACTGCATTTACTCTGGAAGATTTATTTAACAATCACAAAAAAATTTCAGCTAAAGGCCCCTAAGACTTCGGTCATAGTTATCGGCCCTGCTAAAGATTCTCAAGTTTCCTTTTCAGCTTATTGCAGCCACTCTCTAAAAAAGTTGAGTGAAATTTCACTCAAGTAAGAGTGGAAATTCATCCCACTCAAAACTTGAGTGAGATTTTCACTCAACTTGAGTTAATTGCACTCAACTTGAGTGACATTCACTCAAGCATAAGAGTGGAAATTCATCCCACTCAAGTTGAGTGAACTTGAGTGGTTTTAACTCAACTTGAGTGAAAAGTAACTCAGACTAGAGTGGAACAGTTCACTCAAGGTTTTTTTAGAGAGTAATGATATATCGTTCATATCCATATCGTCTTTTGAAGTGTTCTTTTCATGCAAATTTTACTTCTTTCAGAATTTCCCGCTGACCTCCTATTATTGTATTGTCTTTTGTATACGAGGAATTGTCTTCATATAATTTCCCTTCTCCAAAGAACAGAAATATTTACTTGGCGTTTCTCCATGCTCTATACCCATCTCGCACGAGGACGCGTCATTGCTCCTCCCATTTTTTATTACGAAATTGCTCCAAGTTCCGATTCAGTTCATCTTATATATCTTTACAAATATGTTCAAAACATTTAAATTCTATTCTCCCTCTAACATTTTGTTCTATAATTTCCTTTCAATTTTTACATTTTCTTTATTTTTTTCTGACTAGCATATTATATTGTTTTATCACGAATTTCACTTAAAATTATTTTTTAAATATGAAATAATAGATAAAATAATATCATTTTCTGTTTTCTCTACAAGATATTGTTCTATAGTGACGCTTCTAACCGATTTTACTTGATTTACACAAATAAGATTCTTTAAAAGAGAATTGTTTCTTTAGAAGGGAATTTCCATGTGTCCCTGCTGGAATAGTTGTAAGGGAGCGGTCTGATTATGTATTTGGGATGGATTTCCGTATTGTCTACAAATGGAATAAAATCTGACGATATAAAAAAAATCCCAGTAGGATTAAACAATATATATTCTCTGATAAACACCAGGCCTACATGTACACTATATAACCGTCTTATTTTAAACGTCTGTCTGATCCTATATGGAACGCATGTCTTTCCGGGAAAATAATATCATCGTTAAAATGGGTAAATTTTCAGTTCCTTTACAACAGATGTACTCGGTAGATATTCGGTAAATACGTCAGTCGAGCACCGCCATCTGTAGAAATATATTAGATCGCTACTGGATAACATGCACAAGTACGATTTTAACAATTCCCCTCCACCATAGGGGATTTCCAAATAAAAGATGTTGAAGAAATTAAATGGAGTTTTCAAGGGGGATTTCACACATATATTCTCTAGACTTACGTACAGCTACAGGTAGTATACCCATAAATTTTGTGTTTGTCAATTTATCAATCACGCCACCTTAACTTAAGCTGCTTGGTGGTCCAAGGGAAGTCACTCAGTCCTAGTTGAAGCCACTCCCCACAAGTTAAATATAGACGTGATGGAACATCTTCATAACATTCTCATTTTCAAGCCAGACGCTGGACATGTTAGACGTGTATATATAGTGTAGATGTTAGATGTTGTCAAAATGTCTTACCTTGTTTTCGCTGCTAGTTGACATCTTCATAATTTAGGTTCAGGGTGTTAATTAAGTATTAGAAATGTCTGGACTCCTATGCTTTTCCTAGATCTATCGTTACATGTATAAGTCATGTTTTGGGGTAGAACTCTGTGTGTGTTCCGTCGAGGGCTTTCACATTTATTACGGATTGCGTTGCTCACTCACCTGACGATGCAAGTGTGTGGCTACGAATGTTGGGGGCCATGTAAGCCAAAGAACAACGTTCCCACCTTCTGTGACACCATAGAAGGGCGATGTTCTTTATGCACCAAACCCGTGTGTGAGACATTCATAACCATTCCTCCAGAGTGTACTTGTTTTTGTGTTAAAGGTAAGCATGCAAATAAACGATTAAGAACAGCTGATAATTATCATGACGTTAAGTGTATAGCTAACCGATTACATGTCCCCTGCCCATAACTATTCAAGACTTTATATCCCTTAATTAATGTTGCTTTATTTAGACGATCTATCAATAGTCTTATAAATTCTGTTAACACTCGTTCGATTCGAAGGAATAAACATGAATATTATTTCTTAACTAGATTTCACATGGCCTGGATTTGTGCTAAAGCCATGTATCGTAGATAGTCGATAATACATACGTACATAACCATTTCAGCATTACAACGGTAAGAACAAAGACACAGGTGTCAAACTAAGTTCTAAATACTGTAACGTTTTTTTCTGCACAGAGTATCCCGATAGACATTACAGCGAAATCGAAAAGAACTCCTGCGGAGACAGTGAACCATCAACAGATCATGAGGGTAAAACAACGACTAAAGGTAAGGGACCGTATATACTCATCAGTGGGGTAGGAGTGGACCGGTGCAAAGTTGCGCTTGATGCTATCTTTAGCTTTTGCTGTAGGACATAAACATGTTCATGCATAGGATTTTTTTTAACTAAGATTTGTTTTGTCAGTTTTCCCTTCTTTCATCTCATTTTAATATAACATGTAATGTGACCATGGTGCAGTGATTTTAATCTTGATTGGGTACGAAATATTGATTTACATTAGACTTCATCTCACCAATGCTTAGGCCTACAATTTGACAATGCGGCAGATAGGGAATGGAGATATTATTAGATGTATTATTCCCCCTATACAAAATCAAAGCTCGACACTAAATTATGTAACTCAATTTTAATGTTGACTAGATAAAAAATGAAAGATTCCAATAAAATTTCATCTCACCATTGACATACCTGTACTGGTTTTTACACAGCTTACACAATAATAGGGGGGAAGATAGAGAATGGGATTAAATGTCCCTGACCAAAATCAAAGCGGGAGTGAAACATGCTGACATTTTCGTATGAGAAAGGCCATTCGATTATTGACCCGGAAATTCTCTTGTGGATGGTGGCTGAATATTGATTGTCGGGTCTCTCGCCTGTAACTTACTAGTCTATGTGCTGAGCCAATTTTGCCAAGTGTGCATGTCATATATGTACGTATACTGTACACATGTTGTTTGTCTATTGAGACGGATAGGGAATGTGGATTTTTTTAACAGGAGTTACCAAGCAATCTCCCATATCTCTGGAAATGAAAGCTGACCCTCCGCGAGTTTTTTGTTTATCATATTGGGATCATTTTGAGCCTATTTGCGTAGCCCCCCGAGTGAAGGATCATGGGTAAATTTAAGATGGCAGCCATATGAGATACCAGAAAAGTGATGGTTTCCTCATTTTTCTTTAAAACTCCCTGAAATGCACCAACCCCCTCGCCCGCTCCGATAAATTTTGAACGGTCCCTTATCATGTTTAGACGAGGTCGTATATTGCGATCATGATTGACCGTGACCAATATGAGCAAGGTCAAATTCTAGTTATTGCAGTATCTCGGCTCTTCAGATTTACTATGCAACTGGTCATTGATTGGTGGCCTATTCCAGTTGACCGACCTTGTCCTATTTCATCAAGGTCAAATTCTAGTTAATACAATATGTTTTAAAGGGTCATAGTAAGCACGGACGTATACTGAAGCCCACGAGGTTCCTGTTCTTTGATGCAGGGCCATAACTTTTTTAGATTTTTTTTGTGACGATGGGACCAAAAATCTTTTCTACCTTGAAATTAGGAGAACCAAAGAATTTCTTAGAATAAATTAGTTTTACACCAGTCCTGCTCTACCTGATATGAAATGATTTTTGAGAGAGAAAGAATAAATTGGTCGTCAGCGGGATTCGTACCTACGACCCTGGCTTATCGCGCCGATTCTCTACAGACTGAGCTATGACGGCCCATAGTTGCACCCGTTGATTGTCCCTGTGATGACCAACCTTCTCTCTCGGTGTTGCAATGTGCTCAACTGGCTTTTATAATGAAGAAATGATATTTGGTGTGGCGCATAGCCCGCCATTGAGCATATATTAAATTGTCTTCAAACGGTCAATTGTCTAGACATTTTTGTCCCCTGATTCATTTGTTCTCTTCACGAATAACCACATCAAATCAGTCTCTATTCAGTCTAGCAAAGCTTCGGAGCCAGACTGATCCATCCTCCCCACAGCGCATGCTCCATTTCGTAGGCTCATTTATCATCCCTGCCTCCAATATCGGAAGTTGACCTCTACCACGTGGCAATGACGTATAGGGGAAAACCCACGTACGCACGGTTCAGTTTGAATCCGGCCGAACAACTCCTTCAGTGTTGTACATGAGCGAACTACTTTTCCTATGCTCTGTCCAGATAAACAGGGAAAATAATCTCCAGATAATTCTTTTTAACGCTAGACCAACAGAGGTATTACGCAGACTTGAAAAGTAACCGAAGTTTCCGCAAACATCTATTTTACTTTATATGATGTCACTTCCGGCTATGTGCGCGAAGGCCCCGAATCCGGGCCAAAAATCTGACTGGTGGCTGGGGTATTATTAGACCCCCAGCGAGGTGGTTGCGGAGCCAGACTGATTTAATGAACTTGAGCAACTTCCCTACAATCTACAGTTTCCCGTAGAAATGTGCGATGAAAACTCTTATTTTTAACTGAGGAAATACATTGTAACTTTAACAAATATGGTATATAAAAACTGTTGTATTATACATTTTCGCTCCTTCCTTTGTGTGCATTTTCACCTCTGATGGTTTGTTTGTAGCTTATACAGTCTAACAAATTTTGCTTGATTTAGGGGATGGCCCCAGTCAAAATGAGCACCGAACTGACAATGCCCTGTTAGTACCTGTCTCGGTCATCGCATCCGTGATAATTTCATTCCTCATTTGTGGTCTACTGTATTGTCTTCGTCACAACATTATGAATGCATGGAAAAAGGTGTGTCAGCCGAGGAGGAAGATTGAGCAAGAAGTCGAAATTGGTCCGATGCTCGAATTAGAATGCCTCAACTCGGTCCTGGTAACAGCATCACAGCATCCCAATAACATACAGACAGGCCCGTTACAAAACCATACTTCAATAGGTAAGAATGAGCTTTGACTTTTGTCACATCATTGTTGACATAAGTGAGCAATCGGAGTTGTTTCAAGAGGACACATCTCGCCAAGTCTACCTTTCATATTGGTGACTACTTTCTATTAATATACACACTTCAGCAATACATTATTATTTCAGCTGAATTTGGGAATCTCCGAGTGTATACTCGACCTGGGGAAATGATGGATACAGCCATATCATTATCATTTCTGTTTATATACGTACATTTCAGACACGGTCATGCGAGGTTCATATAACAGAATTCCGGGACGGACAGACAGGCCATCCTCTGTAAACTCGGAGGATGGGGACGGGACTGACCCGTGTGGATTAAGACATGTACACGCACATGACATCGGTCCACAACACCCATCGGAGGGCGTACCTGCAGATCATGGCGATATTACTGGCAGTTTTTAACGTGTGACCGCCTGTTGATTCGGCTTGCTTTGTTTGCGAAAACAACTCTGAATAAAATAAAGCAAACTGGAGGGCATGTAAGTTCAATTGGCACTCGGGACCGGCGTAAGTTAATTGAACCAGTGACCATTGAATGATAATATCAGTAATACTTAATGCAATGATAGTTTATCAGAATCTCGAAACTTATGTTGATATTATGATAATAATATTTACTATATTTGTCCCCGCGGACGAGAGATACTGTTACATGGTATCATTTTGCTGAATTTGCCTCACCCGATGCCTTACGTGTCTAGGAATCTTCAAATCCAGGCACTAACAAAATAAAATGTTACTTTACTTCATCCCAGAGTCAAAAACTTGGATAGCATTCTGGTAAACTGAAGCTTTCAGTATTAGCATCAATATTTCTTTCCCCTTTGTCCTTGAGGATACTTCATAGTCTGCACATGAAAATCTGTCCCGCCCTCTGTTCTTGTCATTGGACACATATATGTAAGTTTATTGTTTTTGTGGAAAATTTAAGCCGTACAACGTCGGACATTACAGGTGAGGTTTTCTGTGTATTCTTGTATTTACCAGGTTCACCTCGTGTAAAAAGCATTTACTCCATCAGACGTCCGATGCTCATTCATTAACATCGGATGAGTTACTTTTTTGGGCTACTCTCTCATCCCAGCTCACTTCTGGCTTTCTTGTTTTTCGATCCCATCCATCGGTTTTATATCCGGTCTCTGTCTCTATGAATTTCATGTGCATGTAGCCGGAAGGGTATTGTCGTCTTAACCCTCCGTAATCCCATGATAAGATGTATTGACATTTCGACTGTGAGAATGAATTGTTATACTGTTTAAGGCCAGTCAATATGTCTATGTACTTAGGATGATTTTTTTTTGTACGGTAAATCCATATCGAAATAATCCGATCTCTGCCAAATTTTCATCTACATGTATATGTTGTTGCTTCATTCAGTTTCATTCATGTCGAACATGTTGATATTCTGAATGTAAGGAAGTGCTCAATACAGATTATTTCAAGTTACACATGAAGGACTACAAGTACTCAAATTCATATTTTTCATGTTTATATTAAAGAAATGTTTAACTACATGTGATTATTCAGCTGTTATCATGATA
Organism: Hanleya hanleyi; assembly: GCA_036873755.1. NCBI lineage: Eukaryota > Metazoa > Mollusca > Polyplacophora > Lepidopleurida > Hanleyidae > Hanleya > Hanleya hanleyi. The sequence goes on along the minus strand of JAVTVY010019816.1, from coordinate 59,933 downwards.
ATCATACTGGTTGAATAAAAATATAAGAAAAAGCCCAGGAGCCTTTGTTCTTTATGGGGCGATCCGTGAAAATAACACCGGTAAACCAATTTGTATACAAGAAGAATGTTGGTAGTTATTTCTATTCCGTTATACAGAAGGATATCTCGACAAATACTAAATGAGATTGGAGAAGAGTTAAGGACATTACTTGGCGTCATAGCCTACACCATTTATCGGCTCCTTAATAAACAGACTTGACAGTAGCCAGTGTACATATTCGTGATACAAGTGTCAATAAAAATAGTTTTGTTGCGAAATCAAGTTGGAATTATTGGATCGAGATCGAGGTTTATACGTGGTAATCCAAATTACATTATTAACAATCCTGATGTCATTGGTCGCTGTTCCATTTTACAGAGGGTTTTATTTTGGCCTAAAAATGCTTGAAAGTCACAGTTAATACTTCACAGTAATGGAAAACAAAAATTGCTGATTTTTTTTTACCATTCTCATAATCCGAACCGGTTTGACATGTTTGAAGTCAAAATGGCGGATCACAGGCAAAACGAAAGTAGCTCGAGCTCAGATTCAGACGGCGATTATAGCTTCGATAGCTACTCCGATGGAAATATTTTTGACACAGAAGAAGGATCAGGAAGGAACTTCAAAATTGATTGGTATTTTCATTACCACCAGCTATAATTCTTTCAATAATTTGAGACATATATTACGGTAGCCTATATGATTTAAAATTCAAAATAATATTCACCCGAGATCTATTCCGCTTTGTAATTGCAGATCTTTCTTTTTTTGGCGTAGATGTAGCCAATCTTGTGAAGCTGAAGTCTGGTATATTAATATCCTCCTCGTCGAACTCGCTCATGAATCCGCTTCGGTTTTCTGCTCCCGAGTGGAACACCGACGAATTCGCTAAGGCGAGGAGAGCGTGGGCAGCAAACGTCCGCCCGGAGACGGCAGTCGTCGAGGCGGGCATATAGGCCGGCGCTGTTCCGTGTCCGTCATCAACGGCCGAAGGCGAAGTCGTGAGTCCAGGCCGAATCGAATTTGGAGCATTTTCATTCTCCTTATTTCCTCTGCCTCTTCTATTCAGTGGCTTGATGCTTGGTATGGCTGTGGCTTTTAACTTTGGAACGTATCCAAGCTCGATAGCGACGCTGCTCAGCTCTTCAAATGCGGCCTCCCGATCAAAGTGTGCAGAGCAGATTGTTGTGTACTTCGCGGGCCCGGTCGTCCATGCTCTCGTAGTCTTCACAAACTTCGTCCAAGTTCTACCTATATTCTCGTCTTTTGGCCACTAGTGGAGACTCACACCACAAGCTGTACTACACCCTCCCACAACACACCGTCGTGGCATTTTGAATAAAAAAGCTTTCTAGATGACTTAAAATTGACAAATTTGGAGAGGCGTAAAATGACGATATGTATAGCTAAGCGATGCAGAAATCAAGATGGCCGCTCGACTTGTTCCTGCCGTAACGTCACTGCTGAATTCGTCTGAAGAGCGCTTGCCGGTTTCCAAACAGCCATAACTCGACAACCGAGTGGAATATTTTAATGAAACTAGTACCAAAGTTCACAGATTTTTTTTTTCTTATTTCTTTTAAATTTTGGCCATGTGATCCCTTGGGATTCCCTTTAACCCTATTTGTCCTGGGCTTTGTGGGAACTGTATGGGCATTTCGCCCCCCCCCCCTTAAATATTTTTCTTACACCTTGAGTTAGGGGAGCTGGAACTTATATATATATATATCCTCGGGTCAAGCTTTACCAGAAAATGTAAACATATCCAAGACGGCGGCTTTCAAGACGTCACTGTGACAGCATCTTGAAAACAGGCATTTTTTTTGCCACAGATTTTTCGATTTTCACCTTTCGGGCAAATTTTTCCCAAAGGGTACTGTCGTCGTCAGCGTCATCTGTCTGTCCGTCTGTGTACACGATATCTCAAGAAGAATTATAACCAGGCATTGTAAATTCATACCACATATGTATCGAATGAAGGATCAGAAGCCTATTAGAAATAACTGACCTTGACCTATTTTATCAAGGTCAAATGCTAGTATTTGCTCTATTTTTTTAAGGAATGAGGCTAGGTTCTCCAAATTCATATTACATATGCAACTGGTGATTGACTAAAAGCCTATCCAGTTGACTGACCTTTACCTATTTTTATAGGTCATATAGTGTTTATTATGATTTAACACGAAGAAATAAAGGTAGGCTTTTCAAATTAATACTATTTATACATCTGGAGATGGTCCAGAGGTGTAATGAAGATGACTGACCTTGACCTAATTTATCAAGGTCAAATAGTATTTCTTTTTTTTGAAGGATTCACGCTAGGGTCTCCAAATTCATATTACTTATGCAACTGGTGATTGACTAGAAGCCTATACCAGTGTTTTATTCGTGAATGTTGCATGGTAAATTAGTAAATAATAATCTGATGTGAAATAAAATATTTCCTCTCCAATTTTCCTCGCAAAATATCAAGAATTTTGAAACTCGGGAGTTACACAAATAGGCTCAAAATGACCGCAATATGATGAACTAAAAATTCCCCATAATGGCTCCTCAGGTCTGGTGAGTTAAAGCAATTATCAGAACCGATGTGAAAGAAACATCCCTGGGCCCAGCCCGATTCCTTAACCGAGCCCGGTCAGGGACATCTGAAAAGGGTCACTTGGATACCCGTCCTAGGTAAAGCATAGGAGACCGGAAACTGTTCTCTTGGAAGCACCGTTTCTTTCACCTGCATGCAGTTGAAGAAGTTATTTTCCATATTTTCTCATCTAATGTTATTTAAGATCGATCTCCCTGGCGTGAATACGATCAACGTGCGACTGGGGTACATTATATACTCTTAAGTCGATCTGGAAATTCATTTGGAAAAAAGCAGTGATACAGATAACACGATGTAGGTAGAACTAATACATCGTAAGCGGTCGTGTGCGAAAGTTAACCAAAATTAATACATCCTAGGTGATAGTGTGCAAAATTTACCCAATGCGGTAGTAGCGTATGTGTGCCCAGGCTGGTGATTGGTTAATAAGTGGAGACTGATCTGCTGGTTGAAAAAAAAGTAATATATATTTGAGAATGTCGAATAGCTCGAGTCTTTATCTTCAACTTTCTGTTGACATTTCTTTCGTTCCTTTTGGGACAGCATCCTGCGCGAAATGTTTTAAAGATGGCCGCGCACATGAGAATTTTTGTTTCTCCGCCATACTTTGCAGGCGATCAAAAATATTCGGGGGATTATTATGGATTGGTATGGATATACTATGGTATGTATATAATTATATAGTACTATAATTATAGTATGGATGTACTTCCAAAAAGGCTCTTCTCGTGGTTGTGTTATGGGTCTTTATCCCGTCTGGAGATAGGGTGATATTCAGTTCATGGTAACCTATAGAGACATCTTACGCGTTGTCGACGCATCAGTGAAAACTTCCAATAATGTTGACCGCTTCTGGCAAGAAAGTGGGTTACATATTAGGGGACTAAATTGCCAGCCATGTGGAAGGTTAGCTCAAAATCTTTCCATTTTTCACAAAATGACTAGGCCAATGGGTTAATGAAGAAATGCGGAAGATTGTTGCCTTTGAATCATTAGAAACAGCACTGAGCGTTGACTGAATTAATGATAGAGAACTCGCTGCACTGTTTGAGATATTTGAGAGCTAAATCATCATCAACTATCACTACCCCATGGACGTACTGCAAGTGTGATAAAAACCAACACGGCTGACATTGATATCAAGACATTTCATTGACATTGGAAATGCTACTAGAACAGAGACGAACACTCCAAATGCATAATGGATCAGAGGTTGGTCAGATATACCCCTGTTCCTCCAGACTGTGAGGTATAAACCTGCCATTGACGTACTGCTCATCTTTCACGAGGTAAATATCCAACTTTTTCACAAAGTAGTCAGGAAATTAGTCTGGACAACAATATTACTCCATAAAGCATCTTCCATGTAAATTTCGAAGTGATCCATGAAATAGTATTGGACGGGACAAGCACATATTGATGTTCAATGATCAAGAGCCATAACTCCCGAGAACATGTTTTAAACAGGCAAAGTATCTAACAATATTACAATGTACTAAGTATTTTCCATGTAAGTTTCAAAGTTTTCGATCAAATAGTATTCGTGACTGGGACCAGACAAGCACATAATGATGATGGCGATACACGGTATTAATTCTGCGAAATGTATTGAAACAGGCAAAAAACATCTAAAAGGCACCGAACATCTTTCATGCACGTTTCGAACTTGTTCGCCTATCAATAATCAAGGTCAAGATCAAGAATTGAGGCTGAAGGTCATTGTGATCCCAAAATAGGGAAATCTTTACAAATTAAGTTTCTGTTTGTTTCAGTAGATATATTTGGTGGATACGATGTGTCGTGTACCTAAATTGAGGTCAAGATCGCTGGGAACCAAAAATACTGGTTCAGCTTCAATGGTCTTCTTAACAGGATGCATATTTTGTACAACTTGTGTAAGCCATATTTCATTCATACCTGTGGTTTAAAACAATTGATCTGGCATATAAAATCCATTTGCGATTATAAAATTCACTCTCTGTGTCTGATAAAAACAGTTTATATACCAGTTAGGATAATTTCGGCTTTGCTCTCTACAAAGTAATCTTAACCAGAAACCAATCATTAGTGTTTGTATATTTATAGCTAATGGAAATAGGCCTAGTTCCCCATATAACATGCAGTGGAGCGTACCTCTGTTTACAGATAATATTTGTCGTTAAAAATTAGTACACATTCTCTCTATAATAGATATATCTTCGACACCCCATACGTTCCAGCCGTATAATAAAGTTGAGCGTGTCATTTTATGAAATAGCAGTAGCTGTAAATCAATGGGGATATTATGTTTCCTTATTTTCATCCTTGAGGCAAAGATGGCTTATTAGCCGTCTCGGCCAAGTATTATTTGCCTCTTATAAAAAAACGTTTAATTTTTGAAAAAATAATTCCTAAATACTTATAAACCTCCGCTATCTCAATATTTTTGGTACCCATACTAAAACTCATATTTCTTGTGACTCTGCTACCAAAACTTACAAATTTGGTTTTATCGCTATTGATAACTAGCTTCCATTTGTTACAGTGCTCATAAAATGTCTAAATTATGCTGAAGCTCAATTGCCTTTTCTGCAAATATAACTGTATCATCAACATTAAATAACACCAAAACTTAAGATATCTAGAAAGACCAGTATCACAAGATGTCAAATCTATGCCAATGGGATTGTTGCAAATAATTCTTTCGATCATCTAAAAATAAAGCAAATAGTGACGGCGAGATAGTTTCTCTTTGACGTACCCCGATATTACATTCAAACATTTGTGAAAATGAACCATCATGAAATGATGTCATACATGTTATAAATAACATTTAATGTCTTCACTGTATACAACCTTGTGCTATCGCGATTTGTTTATGTCATACAGCTAAGTTTTTTATTGAACTTATAGTTTAATGGTTATTATTTGTAAGTGGTGTTAGAACTGTGGAATATAATTATTCATAAGCGACCCCTGCTACACGGTTGAAGATCTTAAATCCAGTGTGGTACTCGATTTGAAGAGGTTTTCAGTTTATACCACAATGAACTTCAATGATATTAAGGAAATTCCTACAGCTTATCATGTTTTCATTTTATGGGCTGGGTTTTATGAAATGCGCATATCGCCGAAACCGGTTAGCAATACATATCATTGTTTTACTAGTCCATCATCCAAAGTTCATTTTCATCATGGAAACCCAATCCTCGATCTAGAAAAAAGATAGTGATTTTTTGTTAGATCATACATAGACGCATCCTTCTCGGCTGGGGGTCAGTCTGAAACATGGGCATATGCGGTTAATTACATTGACCTAAATTGCATTTCACATAATGTATATCGCATCAAATGTACAAGTAACGTTTGACTTCGAATATGTCAATTAGGCGAGTCAACGGGTTGAGGGTTTGGAATATAGTCATATTTTTAACTCCGCATTAAAATGAAAATAGTTCCGAAAATAGCATTATTACACTAAGCAAACTTAGTGGAACAGTGGTCATCACACCACTGCACAACATCTACATCACTTGAAATAATCTTATGTTGAAGAAGTTATTTTCCATATTTTCTCATCTAATGTTATTTAAGATCGATCTCCCTGGCGTGAATACGATCAACGTGCGACTGGGGTACATTATATACTCTTAAGTCGATCTGGAAATTCATTTGGAAAAAAGCAGTGATACAGATAACACGATGTAGGTAGAACTAATACATCGTAAGCGGTCGTGTGCGAAAGTTAACCAAAATTAATACATCCTAGGTGATAGCGTGCAAAATTTACCCAATGCGGTAGTAGCGTATAAGTGTGACCTGGTTGGTGATTGGTTAATAAGTGGAGACTGATCTGCAGGTTGAAAAAAAAAGTAATATATATTTGAGAATGTCCAATAACTCGAGTCTTTATCTTCAACTTTCTGTTGACATTTCTTTCGTTCCTTTTGGGACAGCATCCTGCGCGAAATGTTTTAAAGATGGCCGCGCACATGAGAATTTGTGTTTCTCCTCCATACTTTGCAGGCGATCAAAAATAGTCGGGGATTATTATGGATTGGTATGGATATACTATGGTATGTATATAATTATATAGTACTATAATTATAGTATGGATATACTTCCTAAAAGGCGCTTCTCGTGGTTGTGTTATGGATCTTTAACCCGTCTGGAGATAGGGTGATATTCAGTTCATGGTAACCTATAGTGACATCTTACGCGTTGTCGATGCATCAGTGAAAACTTCCAATAGTGTTGACCGCTTCTGGCAAGAAAGTGGGTTACATATTAGGGGACTAGATTGCCAGCCATGTGGAAGGTTAGCTCAAATCTTTCCATTTTTTACAAAACGACTAGGCCAAAGGGCTAATGAAGAAATGCGGAAGATTGTTGCCTTTGAATCATTAGAAAAAGCACTGAGCGTTGACTGAATTAATGATAGAGAACTCGCTGCACTGTTTGAGATATTTGAGAGCTAAATTATCATCAACTATCACTACCCCATGGACGTACTGCAAGTGTGATAAAAACCAACACGGCTGACATTGATATCAAGACATTTCATTGACATTGGAAATGCTACTAGAACAGAGACGAACACTCAAAGTGCATAAATGTATCAGAGGTTGCTCCTCCAGACTGCGGGGTATAAACCTGCCATTGACGTACTGCTAATCTTTCCCCAGGTAAATATCCAACTTTTTCACAAAGTAGTCAGGAAATTAGTGTGGACAACAATATTACGCTATAAAGCATCTTCCATGTAAATTTCGAATTGATCCATGAAATAGTATTGGACAGGGCAAGCATATATTGATGTTCAATGATCAAGAGCCGTAACTCCAGAGAACATGTTTTAAACAACCAAAGCCTCTAATACAATGTACTAAGTATTTTCCATGTAAGTTTCAAAGATTTCGATCAAATAGTATTCGTGACTGGGACCAGACAAGCACATATTGATGATGGCGATAAACGGTATTAACTCTGGGAAATTTATTGAAACAGGCAAAAACATCTGCAGGCATCGAACATCTTTCAGGTACGTTTCGAACTTGTTCGCCAATCAATAATCAAGGTCAAGATCAAGAATTGAGGCTATAGGTCACTGTGGTCCCAAAATAGGGAAATCTTTACAAATCAAGTTTCTGTTTGTTTCAGTAGACACATTTGGTGGATACGATGTGTCGTCTACCTAAAGCCCAAGTCCCACTTAAGCGAAAATGTTTACGAAACTTTGCGATGTATTGGTCGTAATGTTTCGTAATAAATCGCTTTACAAAAGCCGATTTTTCCCGTCATTTGGGGCGAATAGATACGACATGTTTTACGAATAATTACGACTGTTTGCGATGCAGTTACAAAGAAATACGATACTTTTACGACAGTGAGCGATATTCGCACCCAAATTTAGGCGAATCAGAGCGAAACAGTTGCGAATATGTGCGATGTATTTGCGAACATTTACGAAGTGCATACGACTACTTGCCATTATTTCACGATGTCTTGCGAATACGTACGAAGGTTTTACGACGTTTTTAGGACGTTGTTATGACAGGTTGGGTCAAATATTTACGATTTCTTCGTATACAATCGTTTCCTAAGTAAAGCCCAAGTCCCACTTAGGCGAATTCCTTTACGAAGTTTGACGATTTAAGATCGCAAGTATTGGTAAGATTCTCGCAAGCTATTCGTAAAGACATTCGCCAATTTCAAAATGTTCAAAAAATTCGCCAAGCAATGCGATTTTGCCTTAAGTCTCAAATATTCGTAATTTTATCGTAAACAATCGTAAGTCGTCGTAACTACGTTGTAGTGCATCGTAATTAAGTCGTAATTTAATCGCCTTATTTGTAACAGTTCCGTTAATAATCGTCAAGAGAAAAATAAACACTAATAGTTACGATAACTTACGACAGGAAACGATGGTATACGAAGTAATCGTAAACATTTTACCCAAACTGTCATAACAACGTCGTAAAGACGTCGTCAAACCTTCGTACGTTTTCGCGAGACATCGTGAAATAATGGCAAGTAGTCGTATGCACTTCGTAAATGTTCGCAAATACATCGCACATATTCGCAACTGTATCGCACTGATTCGCCTAAATTTGGGTGCGAATATCGCTAACTGTTGTAAAAGTATCGTATTTCTTTGTAACTGCATCGCAAACAGTCGTAATTACTCGTAAAACATGTCGTATCTATTCGCCCCAAATGACGGGAAAACCGGTTTTTGTAAAGCGATTTATTACGAAACATTACGACCAATACATCGCAAAGTTTCGTAAACAACTTCGCTTAAGTGGGACTTGGGCTTTATCGTAACTATTAGTATTTATTTTTCATTTGACGATTATTAACGGAACTGTTACCAATAAGGCGATTAAATTACGACTTAATTACGATGCATTACAACGTAGTTACGACGACTTACGATAAAATTACGAATATTTGAGATTTAAGGCAAAATCGCATTGCTTGGCGAATTTTTTGAACATTTTGAAATTGACGCGGCGATAAAACCGTGGCGACGATTTTCTTACGAATTGAAGCGATGGCTTACGAATCATGGCGAATGTCTTTACGAATAGCTTGCGAGAATCTTACCAATACTTACGATCTTAAATCGTCAAGCTTCGTAAAGGAATTCGCCTAAGTGGGACTTGGGCTTTAAGTCAAGATCACTGGGAACCCAAAATACTGGTTTAGTTTCAATAGTCTTCTTAACAGGATACATGTTTGTACACCATTGTTTAAGCCATATTTCATTCATATACCTGTGGTTGAAAACTTTTTCGTCAAAAGCTGGCACATGGTCTGTGAGAAATGTATAGCTGTTAATTATTAATATAGGCTGACAATAAGGAAAACTTATGCAGGAGTCATTCAGAAATAGTGGATTACGGTTCAAATTACCAGAAGCATGGGACAAACACATTAAGACACGCCATAAGCCATTAACAAAACAGAACTGAATGAGAACTCTTGGTTCAATAAGCATTCCTGGGTGAAGTTTTCACCCTTCTCGTAACAGTCTACCACAGACTGGCCTTGTATTCACAACTGACCAGTGAACTGTCTTCAAACCATAGCCATCTTTATATAAACAGATACCATGCCCATATAATGCCTATTCATCTCTACTGGCTTTAAGTATTGTCCGATGAAATGCATTACACTCACTCCACCATTTGTACATCATGACAACTCCGACTGATTGATTTTGCGGCTAACTAGTTTCACTGCTTTCAGCAGTTTATCAAAGCATTATTTTATTTGAAATCAATTCGATTGCGACTCGGTTTATATGCATGTATATATAGAGAGAGAGAGGTTTTCCTGTGCATTCTTTTGGCGCATCATTCCTTGGAATGGAGGCACCAATAATTCAAACTCTGTCTGTCTGTCTGTCTGTCTGCCTGTATATTATTATCCGGCTTCCTCCACCAACCAAACTGACTGTCACCATATGAGTGAAACAAACTTGAGTGTGACATTAAGCCAAATTCCCTCCCTCCAGCTTACCGGTTTTACTCTTTTTCATGGGAGATAATAATCAGTAGTTAAAAAGCTCGTTCCAGGTTAAAGGGATAGGCGAGAGATCATTAATACAAGCGTCTAGTCCGTCATTCAATATTCAGCCGTCGTGACAATGTTTTTGGTAAATACCGCAACGTAGGATCGCAAATACATATTATTATCCAGTTTACCGATTTTACTCTTTTTCATAGGAGATAATAATCAGTAGTTAAAAAGCCCGTTCCAGGTTAAAGGGATAGGAGAGAGGTCATTAATACAAGCGTCTAGTCCGTCAATCAATATTCAGCCGTCGTCCATTAAAGAATGTCCGCGACCATAATCCGAAATACAAGCGTCACATCAGTAGTATATAAAGTGCACATTCCTTTGCAAAAAATGTTGGTCAAAAATGATGGTGTGGAGTGGCGTCACAATGACGTCACGGATGACATCATTTTCGGATCAAAGGTCACTTCCGGTTTTGGCGATGTCACGGATGACGTCAATCAACCTCCAAATAGGGTTATCTCCCCTTCTGTCAGTCGATCGAACCTGCCGTCATTCACTTTAAATATAGCCCTGTACCAAAACATCATTTCACAAAACCTGAAGCTTACCATCCAAACAGTCATTATCAGCATACTGAATAGTGAGATATGTAACTTTGCAGATATAAATGTGTGTCAGCATTAATTTATTCCGAAAAAAACTGATTTGTTTTCAAACAAACGACCGTTATCTTTGACAGAGTCTTGTTGTTGTTGTAAAGAGATGAACAGTAACTTAATTACCGGTAGTCACCGATTATTTGTTTTCTTTTGTTTGCCAAATCCCCCAAATGCGCTGCACTTGATTAATTCTGGTTAATTCAAGTTGTTGCGATACAGAGCAGTTCGGATAATCTCACAGTTTTAATATCCGTCAGTGGCTACATGGCTTGGTGAAGACCCACTGTGTGGAGATTGCCAGGGCGTTTTTACGCCCTGTAGAAGTGAGTGACGGCAGGGTCGATCGACTGGCAGAAGGGGAGATAACCGTGTTTGGAGGTTGGACGTCAATCACATGTACAGTTGAGTGTTCCAATGACATGGCACCGTGCCAATGACCTGACACTGTGCCAGCTGGCATCTTATCAAATACGTCATGGAAAATTACCCGGCGCGGTGGACAAAGGCCTGGCACGGTGCCAGCTGGTATGGTGCCAAAGACATCATGAAAAATTACCCGGTAAAGTCGGCAATGACCTGGCATCGTGCCAAACACGTCATGGAAAATTACCCGGCGCAGTGAACAATGACCTGGCTCCGTGCCAAAGCCGTGACGTCATCGCTCTACACCGAGTCATGGAAAAAACCCTGGTCTATTTATGGATCATTACGTCAGATATATTTATAGATCATCACATCATAGGAAAAGGTCAAAGGTCACATCCTGGTCAAAAGGTCAAAGGTCACTTCCGGTCACGTGACGGCCCAGCAAGAGTTTTCTGCTCCTACATAAGACCCCAGTGACTTCCAATGTTAATCTCCGGAGCATGTTTGGGGTAGGAGTATTGGGGTTGGCATTTTTTTTCTTGTGGATTTTACTGTGGATTGTGGTACCTTGTTTTCTTTTTTTCGCGATGTTGAACATTATAGAAGGGGTCTTGAGGCCTTGGGTTGAATTTCGCTGAAAAGTTCCGGGAGCTCTGGGGTTGACATGTTAGGTCCATTCCGGCGCAGTGGACAATGTTAGTCCCAATGGGGAACCCACTCATTGACATTTGAAGTATGGGGTGTGGCACCTTGTTTTCCTTATCTCAAGCTGTAGAACACGATGGGAGGGGTCTCGAGGTCATGCGTCGAAGTTTGTTGAAAAGTTCTGATGACGCATGCACAGTAGGCAGGCAGATCGAGGTGGACTCATTGTCATAGTGGTCCGATTGGGTCGTGTGAGGTGTCATCGTGAAGCATTAGTGGGGTAACTGGATGGGTCCAACTGGATGGGTGTGGGGTGGGAATATCGTCTACCTGTGCATGCACAGTAGAAAAAGGGTATTGAAAGGACGTATTGGGGTCGAGATGGACCTGTAGTGGTACGATTGGGCCATGTGAGGTGTCATAGTGAAGCAGTGAGTTGGGTTTAACATCGCATTCAGCAGAATTTCGGCCATATATCGATGATTTAACCAGTACTACGATATGGTTAGCTGGGCATGTGCAACTATTCATGTACAGCAATCATGTAGAGGAAATTAATCTTCCCCTCGTGGCAACAGACATGGTACAAAACTCATTTTGCTCACCCACTTAGTGAAGCATTCGATGGAGACCATTTGACTAGTGTGTCGTCCGTATTCAACATTCTGCGCATGCACATGCAGGGAATTGTGGGAAAAGGGCACTGTAATGGACGTTTTGGTGTCGAGGTGGACCCATAGTGCTCTCATGGGGTAGCGTCCAACTGGGCATGTGTGGAGTAAAAGTAGCGCAATGGTGCGCATGCATAGACAGGGAATTGTGGGATAAGGGCAATGGAATTGACGTTTTGGGGTCGAGATGGGCCCATACTGATCCAATTGGGCCGTGTGGGGTGTCATTGAAGCATTCGTGGGGGACCATCCGACTGGATTAGTGTGTCGTCCGTTTCCAATATTCTGTGCATGCGAAGACAGGAAATTGTGGGAAATGGGCAATAGAATTGTCGTTCTGGGTCGAGGTGGGACCATATAGTGGGCGTACTGGGTGGGGGGTATCCATGTGGAGCAGTGCGTATGCGTTAGTATTATATAATAGCATGGTACAATCTCGCGCAAAAGATAAAACACTGGTATGCTAGTGCGTTGAGGCGTTAGGATAAGGCGTTAAAGCGTTGAGATAGGGCGTTAAGGCGTAAGATAGGGCGTTAAGGCGTACAGGTAGGGCGTTAAGGGGTTACTGTAAAACTCTCCACAAAGGTCACGGGGCAAATATACTGGGTTTCTCTTTTCCTTACTACTAAGCGGCAACTGGATTACTTCCCTTCATTTTTACTTCCCCGAAATTGAGACTAAACTATCCCAACAACAACATTCCTATTTCTATGACTCACCAAGTGTAAAGTCCTTGTTTCCCGTGAAAACATGCACCCACACTTTCCCAAAATTCCCCGTCTGCGCATACGCACCATTGCGCTACTTTTACTCCATAACAGTGCAGTTGGACGCTACCCCATGAGAACTTCAAACTGATAACCCACACGACCCATTCGGACCACTATGGGTCCACCTCGACCCAAAAACATCCATTTCAGTGCCCTTTTCCCACAATTCCCTGCCTGCGCATGCGCTGAATGTTGAAAACGAACGACACACTAGTACAGTCGCATGGTCACTCACGAATGCTTACCTATGACACCTCACACGGCCCAATCGGACCCCTATTGGTTCATCTCGACCGCAAAACGTCCATTTAAATACAATATTTAAATACGATATTCTCACCCCACACCCATCCAGTTGGACGTTCCCCCACGAGTGCTTCGCTATGACACCTCACACGACCCAATCGGACCACTATGGGTCAACGTAGACCCGAAACGTCCATCACGATCTGCCTGCCTACTGCGCATGCGTCATCTTTTCCGAAAAGATGACTATGACACCTCACACGACCCAATCGGACCACTATGGGTCTACATAGACCCCAAAACGTCCACCTCGATCTGCCTGCCTACTGCGCATGCGTCATCTTTTGCGAAAAGATGACAGAAAGATGACTATGACACCTCACACGACACAATCGGACCGATATGGGTCCACGTAGACCCCATAACTTCCACTTTGATCTGCGTGCCTACTACGCATGCGTCATCTTTTCAACAAAATTCAACGCATGACCGCGAGACTCACCGTGTTCTGCAGCTCGAGACAAAGAAAACAAGATGCTACACCCCATGCCACAAATGTCCATGAGTGGGTTCCCCATTGGGACTAACATTGTCTACTTCGCCGAATGGACCTAACATGTCCATCCTCGACATCCCTAAACTTTTCAGCGAAATTCAACCCATGGCCTCGATACCCCTCACAGGGGCCATTGGATAAGCCCCCCCCTCCCCGCCCCAATACGCGCACTATGGGCCCATCTTGACCCCAAAACGTCAATTCCATGCATTGCCCTTTTCCCACAATTCCCTGTCTGCGCATGCGCACAATTGCGCTACTTTTACTTCATACCAGTCCAGTTGGACGCTTCCCTTTGAGAGCTTCAAACTGATACCCCACACCACCCATGCCGACCACTATGGGTCCACCTCGATCCCAAAACGTCCATTCTAGTGCGATTTTCCCACAATTCACTGCCTGTGCATGCGCAGAATGTTGAAAACGGACGAAACACTGTCCAGTTGGACGCTTCCCAACGAGTGCTTCACGATGACACCTCACACGACCCAATCGGACCAATATGGGTCCACCTAGACCCCAAAACGTCCACCTCGATCTGTCTGCGCATGCGTCATCAGAACTTTTGAAAAACTGCATGGCCTCGAGACCCCTCCCATCGTGTTCTACAGCTCGAGATAAAGAGAACAAGGTGTCACACCCCAAACCGCAAATGTCCATGAGTGGGTTCCCCACGGGGGCTAACATGTCCTCTGCGCCGGAATGGACCTAACATGTCCACCCTCGACATCCCTAAACTTTTCAACGAAATTCAACCCATGGCCTCGATACCCCTCACATGGGCCATTGGATAAGCCCCCCCCCCGCCCCAATACGCGCACTATGGGCCCATCTCGACCCCAAAACGTCAATTCCATGCATTGCCCTTTTCCCACAATTCCCTGTCTGCGCATGCGCACAATTGCGCTACTTTTACTTCATACCAGTCCAGTTGGACGCTTCCCTTTGAGAGCTTCAAACTGATACCCCACACCACCCATGCCGACCACTATGGGTCCACCTCGATCCCAAAACGTCCATTCTAGTGCGATTTTCCCACAATTCACTGCCTGTGCATGCGCAGAATGTTGAAAACGGACGAAACACTGTCCAGTTTGACGCTTCCCAACGAGTGCTTCACGATGACACCTCACACGACCCAATCGGACCAATATGGGTCCACCTAGACCCCAAAACGTCCACCTCGATCTGTCTGCGCATGCGTCATCAGAACTTTTGAAAAACTGCATGGCCTCGAGACCCCTCCCATCGTGTTCTACAGCTCGAGATAAAGAGAACAAGGTGTCACACCCCAAACCGCAAATGTCCATGAGTGGGTTCCCCACGGGGGCTAACATGTCCTCTGCGCCGGAATGAACCTAACATGTCACAGACCTCCCTGAACTTTTCAGCGAAATTCAACCCATGGCCTGGAGACCCCTCCCATCTGGACACAAAGCAAACAAGGTGCCACACACCATAGTAAAATCCACAAGAAAAAGAAGAATGACCACCACAATACTCCTACCCCAAACTGCCCCGGAGATTAACATTGGAAGTCACTGAAGTTTTATGTAGGAACAGATAACTCGTGCTGGGCAGTCACGTGATCGGAAGTGACCTTTGTATTATTTAAACATTACGATACATTGTATGCACAAAAATATACACTGTATCCATCTATGCCTCGTGCGCCCTGGCCGGGTGTCGTTCCATACATTGCAACAAAGTGAGATCTAGGTTTTAGTTAATACGCGCTAATTTGAATATTAACGACACAAAGTGTATATTCTAATTTTCAAGTATGTAACCCACATGGGCAGGGGGCACGTGGCAGGAGTGTTTCTTGGGTGAATCGCGGTGATGAATCAATGATTGATTGCGCCCATCGTAGTCTAAGGAAAGCACGTGGTCACTGTGTAGCATCGTACAGAGGAAGTTGGTGATTTGTACGCCAGGATTTCTGCGTATAGCGATTTGCAAAGGACATCCAGGTAAGCTTGTGTACTGAATAATCCACAAGTACAAGGTGTGCACAGAAATATGAAGATCCTATATGTAGGAAGATTAGTTTTGAACATCTGGACTGCTCTAGCAGAGATGGGGATTTGTCTGTAGAGAGAAATACGGTGTGATCACCGACTGGTCATGTTAGATCATTTGACGATTTGACGACCTCCGTTTATGCTCGCCATGCTCAATGAATCACTTTTCTGTAGACTGTCAAATTTATGTGAAATCTTGCTTGTCCTATAAAAGCGATATTCTATCTATAGTTGTCCGAATTAAACTATGCTGGAATCAAGTATTTGTAATTGAAAATATATGTCCTGTACGGCGTATAGAAAGTGTTAGTGCGGCATATAGCTTTAGAAAATCGTTGGTCTGTACGGCGTATTGCAATTTGCAGTTAACAGGCGTGGAATGTTATAATCACCACACATGTCATGAAATGATTCTTTGCTTACTCATTTCAGACGCAGAGATCGAAAACGCCTATGTATGTTATTATTGTGACCATTCGAGCACTACTTTCTCCTCTCAAGTACGACATAACATTGACAGTCATAGGGACTATGAAATCAAATTCCGAATACACGACAACGCCAGATTAAAGACATTGAATTATCATGTTATACCTACATTGTGTGACCAGCAAGGGAGAGAAATTACAATAAACACTCCATGTTTCGCGAATGAACACCATTGAAAAGGACAGTCCTTTGAAAAAGAAACCACGAGAAAGCGAGACTGGAGACATCGAG
Source organism: Hanleya hanleyi (assembly GCA_036873755.1). Taxonomy (NCBI): domain Eukaryota; kingdom Metazoa; phylum Mollusca; class Polyplacophora; order Lepidopleurida; family Hanleyidae; genus Hanleya; species Hanleya hanleyi. Next base: position 43,141 of record JAVTVY010019816.1, on the reverse strand, counting down.
GGAAATAATGCATTCTGTGAACCCGTTGTAGAGGAGACACTAGATGAGAGGTCGACAGAGGAAAATGAAGAAAACAGAAATGACCCACTGCAGGAACTCTTGACAATGATGCCATCCATAGTAGAATCTTTGCAAAATCATGGAAAGCTTGACGAATACGTAGCATTCAATCGTCTGTTGAAGGACAACACATTTCCGATGCAAAATATAGCATTTTTACTTTTTCTTGATGTCGTTAGATGGATGTCACTCACGGGTGCAACTACGACTATGAGATATAGTGAGGAGGTGAAGCTATTTTGGCGCACGGGCCTAAGTCTTTTCCGCGGTCGATTCCTTCGATTCATGGGGGGGTCCCAAGAATATTGGAAATATAGTTGAGGGCGAAGGATGTGCTGGTTCCTTAGATCCCGCTAAAGCCAAAATCAATTTCGCCGTTCCGGATCGGAGGATGCTTCAGGATAAATCTGGACATATACAAGTATCTGGTACCGGCATAATTAGATCCATGATAGAAACAGTAGTGGCAGACGATCCTCATCAGAAAAAGACATACAAAGTGTGCGTTGATGGTAAGAAGATAAACCCATCATTCAGGGGTGAAGTTGATCTATGGGGGTATGAGAAATCCCCAACGCTGAAAGACAAAACAGATCGTCTCCAAACAGAGCTTCATTGTATTTCGTCATTTCTGGAAGGCCTTGACAAGCACATGATGAATGGCCACCTTACCTCTTCCAGTCTATGTCCAGAAGACCAGACCCAGTTGGCTGAAAAACACAAACAAATAATCACGCTGCTGAGTCATCGAATCAAAGACCTTCGACAAATTAAAGTTCACAAAAAAAATGTGTGTAACATGTTGATGCAGAAGTGTTCAGGCGACTGGCGATCCTCCAGATATTCCATGGTAATCAGCAGCATTCGAACAAGCCTGTACAAGATCGACAAGGCAATTGACGATCTTCTGTCAAACGTCGACAAGATTGGATGGGCAGCTGCTTCATACATGGGAACGTCGGACGTGTACTCCACGGGGTCCACTGTGTTTCTCCAAACACAAGCAAATTATGTATGCCTCGCAGAATTAGATGTTGATAATGATGATCCCGAAACCACGAAACAACGTTCGCTCAGATGGCATGATATCCGGAAAGGCGCATTGGCGACAGGAAATACATTAAACAAGGCCATTGGATTAGAAGGACTTAAAAAGTTAAATGAACATCTGGACATTGTACAAGGTAGGAAGGAAATGGAGCCCGCATCACCAGAGCTTCAAGAACGAGATCAATGCCGTAGCGACCCTCGTGGGAAAGATATTGCCAGTACTTGCTCCGAGTGGATCTTTTTATGAAGAAGGGTGTTATGTGACAGTGAAGGATGGAAAAAAGTACCTGGTAGTCAGTCCTGATGGTAGCGTCCGGGAGGGAAACGACCCAGATAAACTGTTGGCAGGGATCGAAATCCAATGTCCAATGCCTGGGAAAACTTACACAACGCCTGTTCATTACGAGGTTCCACGCTATTACATCCCATAGATTTCGTCAGAAATGTTTGCCTTGCAGGTGAAAGAATTATACTTTCTCTCATATTCAGCAGAGAGTACCACAGTCCACAAAGCAAAATTCGACCGAGAACTGTGGAATGATATGCTAGGTGAGCTACAGAATCTATCAGGTGTATCTGTATTGAAGAAAATGCAACCATCAATGCGTCATGTAAAGGGACATGTGGAAAGTTATGTGGAGAACAAAATTACATTTGTGGCCGAGTTTCCGTCGGTAGCAGCAATCCAATGTCAACACACAGAAGTCAACCCAGGTGAAAGAAGGCATTTTCACAGCGGAGTAGATGCGGGCAGGAGAAATATGTACAGGTTAGAGCAAAGTCACAAAGCTGCCTTTGGTTGTATACAGGTTCTTAGAGAGGCATATTGACTGTGTTCTCAAAAGGCAAGTGAAATATTAGTCTTCATCCTAGCTGACCTAGATCGACAGCACCGCCCAGGCCATTTCTACTCCTGTCCAATAGCGTACGGTCTGAGAGGATATAGTATGAATACGGCGTCCATGGGTCAGATGTTGAAAGAAGTGTTGGTAACGCTATTCACTTTAGGGGTTTACACACCGGTCGTGTCCTACGACGGACAATGGGCCAATCTTGCGCTGAGAGCAGAAAGTGGCAAGCCCCTCACTCTGCTCCAACTCCAGAGAACAGTCTATAATCAGGTTAAGAAGCGAACCAAAGCATCCCTCTTACAACAGATCGTCCATACCTGTACCGTCAAACAGATTGCATCCAGTGTCATTGTGGAAGGTGTAGATGCAAAATTTGACCCACCAACAGGATGCCTTGCGCTCGCTAATGCGCCAGGGGTTAAACCATTCCAAATGTCCAAACACAATTTGGACGTGCTGAAAACGGGAAACCAGAAAAAGAAATCCAATAAAGACGTGGAAAATGTTTCTGGTGAAGATCATGTCTTTTCCTGTCTTCCTGAGAACGTCGTTGCCGGATTGATGGACGATGTCGTAGAGTCGTTGCAAACGATTAATGAAACAGTTTCTTCTTCACGACATGACGACGGCCTATTATGCAATAATGAAGCAGATGGCGATTTTGATCCAGAAGCATTCTCTGCATTGCTGGACTCCTCGTTGGACAACACATCGTCGGATACTGAAGAAACTGTCGCACCTGAGGATGAGCCCGATTGTGTCGAAAATCAAGGTGCTCAGCCAGATGGATCGCAGAATATTTTGAAACAAAAGGATTTACAAGACATGTTGTCTTCGCTGAAACATCATAGCAAGGTCTGTGGCAAATGGGAGAATGTAACAGCGGAAGAATTCAGAATGAAACTGTCGAATCGCCAGACATCCAATGGGGCGTTCACCAAACTGGATTTGCACTGTTATATGGAAAAGGAATAGGTCTTCGGATTATGGACGCGGATATTCTCTAATGGACGACGGCTGGATTATGAATGACGGACTAGACGCTTGTAATTACCGCTGTCAGGGAGCGGCTGTTGGGCAGAGGGGTCAAAATATCCCCTAGCTGGACAAAACAGAAGCTACTAGATGCACTCCATCAATTATTTACAGGATGTGAGGCCGATGATTCTCTGCTGGCGACTCGGGTGAGAAGACGTCAACCTATACGGCTAACAAAACTATGTAAAGCTGCCGTTACAAGACTACCAAAACATGTGTTGAATTGTGTAGTGGCAGAGCATGAATTCCCAGCCGAAGTGAAAAAGTGGCAACACGAAAGTCCATTCACGGACCCAACACACGTAGCAGGTATTGGCGACATCCAATGGTATTCTGCGCCCGAATATGTTGACGAAACCCTGAGCTACGTCTTCGGCCTTCTGGACGTTCATCATTTGGTCACAAACTGTCGAGTAAAGGTGTGCAAAGACGGGATCGCAGAACGGGACCTGGATAGAAATGCGTGGCTCGAAGTAGCAAAAAGAAACACCACGAATCTGTCGCTGCCACATGTGGAGGACCTAGTTGACAAACAGAGCGATTCAATTGCGAAGGAAGCATTTTCGTCAGATGTTGAAAGTGAAATGCGGCTGTTGGGTTATACGTCGGAGGCGGAATTCTGTAGGCTTTTCAGACATTTCTTCGAGAGTGAAGATGAACCAGGAATTGATACGCACGAAAGGTGTCAGCGACGTTTAGCGTTGAGAGACTGGCTTCTAAAAGGAGTGAACTTTGCCGAATTTCCACCATATGGTACTCACGTAAACGGAATTCCCTACACCATGTTCGAAGGACTGATGACAAATTTAGAACGGAGAATTCAACTGTTTCCGTATGTCAAAAGTGGTGTATACAATGTTCGTTCTTTGGGAAACTTGGAAGTTGAGAACCTTTTCGGATCCTGTCAAAATCTAGATCCGAAAGGAAGTGGGATCATCAAAGCAGAAGAAGTTCCGCGTGCCTTGGGGACAGCTTGTGATCTTTTGAGAACTAGTTTGGACCCGGACAAATCGTTCCACATGTCACTCTCGACAGCCAAGGTTTACCCTCTCCAAGAACTGTTGGAAGCTACAGAAGCGATGGACATTCAAGAGGACATCTACCCTACTTGGGTAAACGACATCACACCAAGGTGCAATGCCATATAAATAACTTTCTCAGAACTGATTGACAAATTTTGTCACTCCGGCCACATGTCACGAGATTTTTTTTCCTTTTCGCAAGGAGAGAATGTAAATATTGTGTATTTATCGCTATATCACGTATGTTTATGTAAGTAATATTTCGATATATAGGCTACACGCTTAAAACTAAAGTGGTGAAACTTACTCGTAAAGTGTTGAAATAACCCTTTAAGTGTGTCCACAGGCACAACACTTCAAGAGCAGTCCCTGTGGACACACTTAAAGGGTTATTTCAACACTTTACGAGTAAGTTTCAACACTTCAGTTTTAAGCGTGTATGCTTGAGATATAGAAGTTGTTGTTCAAACTGACTCATTTTGGGTATAGACATGACGTAGCCAAAAGTTTTGAGTCATTCCTCATCCTTGATTTTGGGTCAATTATCCCAATGATAAAGCAATATGATAGAGCAATATGCAACACATTTTGTCCCCATGAAAAAAACATCCAAATTTACCGTAGACAGTAAAATCCTATCATTTTGCTCATCAGAATTAACTGATAAACGGCTTCATGCTGTTAAATGAGCAATGGCATACCATGATGCGTATTAGTGAACTGCATTTCTGGAATATATTACTATGATCATATCCTATCATTTTCGACCACTTCAGGAACCATGTCTTTGATACCGGGAAGAGGGCTGCTCGAAAATCCAAGAGAAGGCTCGTGAAGATTACCGCACCCCATGAAGCAGGAAGAGGCGTAGCATCTGTTCGACAGTACCACAAATGTGATGAGAGTAAGATTTTACCACACAAGCGACTTGGCATAGAGCTGAAGAACTCGATATAGGATGTGTCAAATTTTTATTCTGTGCCATTACCGGTTCGTGTGGTTGTCATACACAAACGCTTTGTTTCAAATGGAATATGCACATTCGTATATTGAAAACTGACAGCTCATCCGGCTATTAGAAACTGGATTTCTGATCCTGAGAATAACTGGCTGTGCATGCGAATTACGGGATATTGAAACTTACTATGAGGATGCAGCAAGATAGAAAAAATATACATGATATACGGTAATTGAGGTATCTCCAGGTATGAACATGTGAAAAAGAGCTTTCAGATTTTACCGTGTAATAAATCATGTTATTAAATGAAGTTAACACCAGTTTGCGTATTCATTATAATTTATATTCCAACCAAATACAATTCAGACAAAGTAGCATCTACGCGTAGATGTGTAACAGTTTCCGAAATCAAAGTTATGCGATCAATAATTCGCAGAATTACCGCTGACATAAATTATCCCAATACAAATGACTAATATGGAATGCATAAACAAAGCAGTAATGATGTCATGATAGGAGAGTATCAATGAATTACAGCACGTTTGTCATTTCCTGTACCGGTAATTATTCACGAGACTATCATATAACGGGAAAAGAAACGAATACGAGAAATTCCAAACTTCCAATCACATAACCAGAAGGAAACAATGAATTGCTTGGTATAATCAGAAGTAGAAGGCAACCTTCCACTATTATATTATTACGAGGCTAATCAAGCACGAGATCTTCCAAATCTAGGATCTGCTCTACATGTGCGGTTCACTTTTTATGCAACAAAAAGTTTTCCTCAACTTGTGTTGGAAATCTTTCCCGATGTTAACCTGTCATTACAATTGTATGATTCTTTTAGGTCGCATCTTCGCGGATTTCTGTAACTACCACGGTATGTTTTCGAAAACAAAGTTATTCGACAAAAAACAAGTCAAAAGAATAACCAATCCACCTATTTTCCTAATGTATTAATAAGAAATGCAAATACAAAGCAGGAATGATGCAGGAAACATGAATGAATTACAATATATACTGGTACGTTTGTCTTTCGTAGTACAAGAGATTCTAAATCGGTCTTTCTTGTAATGATACGTACGAGGAAGTCCAAACTGTAACAAGAAGGAAAAAAAATAATTACGAAAAACACATTTTCCAAAACTGGGATCTGTTCTGTGTGGTTTAGCATCGCTGACCAATGTATTGTAACAAAAATGGTCATGATTTTCTCCTCAGTCCCCTGATTGAAATATGTTCTCCTCAGCTCTCTGAGTAAACTGATGAAGAGTATTATCTTCCGATGTGAACCTCTGTTATCTAATGGTGACAATGTTCAGTTTGGTATCTAAATGAGGAGCGCCATGGGAAACATTTCTGACAAACCGATATTGCCGTATTCCATGCTTTCCTTTCTTGTGCTCCGTCAGGACACGCTTTGCCTGAAAGCCCTCTCCACAAACATCACATTCGTGATTAGCTGCCTTCCCATTAGCGTTGTTTGGATTTTGTGAGCAGGTATTTTCGTGTCGTTTACCCGAACCAGGTGAAGAAAACTTGCTGGAGCAGAAAGAACATTTCTCAACTGGAATATTTACGTGGTGTGCCTGGTGTGCCTTGAACTGAGTTCTTTGGTTGTATCCCTTTGAGCATATGACGCACGTGTATAAATACGTTTGAGAATGTTTGTTCTTGATGTGGAGACTCAGACCATACTTGGATCTGTAATGATTTCCACAGTGTTCGCACATAAGATCTTGGGACTGGTCACTTTTGGCGGGTCCTGTTCCATGTTTTGTATCCATGTGTCTTGTGAAGTTTGACTTGTAGTTTGAGGAGTAGGAACATATTCCACAGGAAAAGCGCGAAAGCGCCTCGTCCTCGTGGTCCACATAGCTTTCCTCCATAGCCTGTGCGTCAAACGACTTTTTCCAATTCCATACCTGTGAAGGAAACAGAAGGGCAGCATCAGTTTAAATACTCTCTTGCATTTACTGTCGATCGCAATACGCCGTACTATAGCAAATTATATGCCGTACAGGGAGAGATTTTAGCGTTCCTATACGCCATACAATTGTGGTGAATACTAGCCGATGAATAGGCACAATCATTCAATCTATCGTGTTTCTACGGGTCGTATTCTGTAATAACAGGCATTCCCTTCATCTCAAATGATCTATCTAGCATCAGTTTATACAAAATACCACCAGGAAGTGATACGAAGTTTCGCGCCGAAAACGTGCTGCTGATCAGTATACAATACTGGTTTGGAGAAGTGATTTCTTTGACTATTAATCTGTATTTTGTCTCCTGATGCGAGTTCGCGCATCCTTAAATATTTTGTATGTTTACCAAATGCCAAAACTGTCAAAATAATCCGTTGTTTTGTCATAAATTGCGGAGAACTAACTTACCTGCACGCTACAAATCGCTATACGCAGAAATCTTGACGTACAAATCACCAACTTCCTCTGTACGATGCTACACTGTGGTGGTGGGAGCGTGGATTTATTTCACTTCGCCATTAATATAGTTTGATTACCCAGATTGACATTTCGCATGCCGTGAAGCTGTGTAGCTCGTGTTTTTATTGTACTTTATTTTAATAAGCATGATAAGGTACAGTGTCTACAAGAAAGTGGTAAACTTTCTCACATAAATTTTATCATATTGAGTCTTGCATTATTTACCATACATGATATCTGGGTTAAATTCGTCATATTAAGCTTTATTAAATATGCCCTGTAACCCCTGACCACGTGGCACTCTAAGGGCATATTGTGTCAAAACGTGGTTAACTTTAATAAATGCCCAGTGGTTCGTCCAGGGATTAACTGAAAAAAAAGTTACCTTTGACCTTTTGACCAGGATGTGACCTTTGACTTTTTCCTATCATGTAATGATCTATAAATAGAACTGACGTAATGATCTATAAATAGAACAGGGGTTTTCCATGGCCCGATGTGATAGAAACGGTGGTCCCCAGAGATCAGTGTCCGGTCTCCCATGTTTTACCTAGGGCGGGCTCTGATATCCAAGTGACCCTTTTCAGATGTCAGTGTCCGGGATGGGTTAAAGCATAGCAAGCGGACACTCATATCTGAGGGACACCGTTTCTATCACACCGGTGTAGAGCGATGACGTCACGGCTTATCCAAGGATTACTGTTGAAATATAAATAGTCCTACTCAAAATAATATTGGATAAAGGATTGTGTTCGAAAAACTGTAATTGTTGCCTGCTCTCTGAATATATTATTTATATTTAACTTACTAGGAAGAAAATACGGATCAGAAATGCATGAAAAGGTCCGAAAGAGTTCATATTTAGACTAAAAACCTGGAAAAGTACTAGTCCCAATGTCTCAGATCTACGTCCCAATAAATATTGCTGTGACGTTCCCTAAATCAGCCAGTCGTATATCCGGGTCGAGAGGGAATACTGGTTCTCAAGCCGTTCCCTAATATGCTATAATTAGACATGATCAATCGATCACAAGCATGCATCTGTCTGATTAAGCGCAACGTAATACTAGTGGTGAAAAACAATGCCGGCGTCCTGGCAAGAAGACTTGTGACCCCATAGGCAAATATCCTGACGTCTTAAAGGGGTGTATTTACCCATCAGGATCTATCCGCTTCGGATGTACACTCAGACATGATAATTTAGTTAAAAATTAAGTTAAAATGTGTGCTCTTTATTTCTGCAGTTCAACCGTTCAACGAATTTTATTGGGTTCTCACAGCTTAGATGGTATTGACTGATATCTGCCTGTGCTGTCGGAAAAGAAATATATTCTCATACGCCTTACGTACAACCATGTTAATTCATTGCATGAGACACGTGGGTGATTGATTCCTTGTGAATCCATGCAGATGCGGGGGGGGGGGGATTCTAACGACGGGCGATTCTTGCCGTGTGGAAAATCAGCCCTTGCATCAATGTATAATATTCCATCAGCGTGCATTTGTACTTGTATTCAAGTTAAGTATAACAATAATGGGTTTTTCTATCGTGGTCACTCGCACCCCCCTCCCCACCTATCAACCGTCACTAGAACAATTGATCACCTCAATATCTATCGCATATACGTCCGTAACACACGCACGGATATGTTTTTATTCACGTTCCTAATCCCAGCACTGGATAATCTCTATATAACCACATTGTCGGATATTTACCCCCTTTCACCGGATTTGAGATAGCTCAGATGGACCTATGCCAGTAGTAATGTAAGAGCAGATAGACGGATTGGCGCTTCACTGCGCATGCGCAGAACCTTTTGTGACGTCACAGCGACCTGTTTTGGTGCGGTGTGCGCATGTGTTGTGGTTGGTGGAGGTGGGTTTAAGATGGCGGCCGGTGTGAGTGGGTGCACTGGTGGAGGTGGGTTTAAGATGTCGGCCGGTGTGAGTGGGTGCACTGGTGGAGGTGGGTTTAAGATGGCGGCGGTTTGTGGTTGGTGGAGGTGGGTTTAAGATGGCGGCGGTTTGTGGTTGGTGGAGGTGGGTTTAAGATGGCGGCGGTTTGGTGGTTGGTGGAGGTGGGTTTAAGATGGCGGCGGTTTGTAGTTGGTGGAGGTGGGTTTAAGATGGCGGCGGTTTGGTGGTTGGTGGAGGTGGGTTTAAGATGGCGGCGGTTTGTTGTTGGTGGAGGTGGGTTTAAGATGGCGGCGGTTTGTGGTTGGTGGAGGTGGGTTTAAGATGGCGGCGGTTTGTGGTTGGTGGAGGTGGGTTTAAGATGGCGGCGGTTTGTGGTTGGTGGAGGTGGGTTTAAGATGGCGGCGGTTTGTGGTTGGTGGAGGTGGGTTTAAGATGGCGGCCGGTGTGAGTGGGTGCACTGGTGGAGGTGGGTTTAAGATGGCGGCGGTTTGTGGTTGGTGGAGGTGGGTTTAAGATGGCGGCCGGTGTGAGTGGGTGCACTGGTGGAGGTGGGTTTAAGATGGCGGCTGTGTGCCAAGTATGTACGACTATAGTTCGGTTAACCTTTGACCTGTGTATTCCTCCGCGGGGATGAGGTCATGTCTGGCGGTGATGCGGTCGCCTCCGCGGAGAAAAAGTAGTCCCTAGATAAAATGGTCCGATGGGGTCGAGTGAGGTATCAAAGTGAAGCTTAGGGGAGGGGGCATCGGTTGGGCTGGGGTGGGGTTGAACTATACCGTTTAGGTGTATTGATGATAATAAAATTTAAAGATCACATGTCCAACACATACTCACATAATGAAAGCAAGAATCGAACTTGCGACCCCTCGAGATGAAGGGTACCCGTCCAGGTTTCATTTTTTGAGGTGTACTGAAATGCTCTCTCTAATTTATGCCACGGTATCTATTTTTACATCTAGGTTGAAGATTTATATCGACACTGCTACACACTTTTCGAGATGTGTTTTCACTTTCGATGAAAGCACAAAACAGTCTAAAATTAGTCTAAAAAAAATCACCTACGCTAATATTTTCTAGTGTTTTGTAGAATATAGATTCGCGTTCATTTCTATTTCGTCAAGAAAAAATGTTTTGTAGAATATAGATTCGCGTTCATTTCTATTTCGTCAAGAAAAAATTTTCATCTCGAAAATTGGCAGATTGAAATGTTCTCTCTCATTTTATGCCACGGTATCTATTTTTACAGCTGTCAACTGTTATGGTTTGGTCACAATGTTGCCATTTTCTCTCCTATATTTAGCGTCCACAAAAAGAAGAGTATATTACAGCAATTATGTTCAAGAAAACACCCCGCTAGAAAATTGTCTTCAAATTGTCTGCTGTTGTGGGAGTATAAAAAAATCCTGGTCAACAGGGGCGCGTATATTTCGTGCGACGCTATGTTGCCAATGCATTGAAATTTTAATAGGTTGTCTGCATGGGTTTCAACGCAAGTATAGTACTAAAGTCTAGCTTACCTGATAAAAGAGTTTAGTCCAGATGTATACCTATATTCCATACTCCCGGGCGTTTGATGCATATCTGGGGGCTGTTTTTTTCCTAGGTGGGTATAACACACCATGAAGCCTTCATCACGATGCATTCGTATCCTTAAAAAATATGGGTATCACCACGAATCTCATTCCATATATATTTTTTCGAAATTCACAGATATTTCCATCGGTAAATCCGGTGTTCAGTATACCACATGGATGAAATGAACGCACTAAACTATGAAGCTAATGATTTTGGTCAGCGGCACACACATGCTCCCTGGTTTGGTGTCGACATCCCAGCGGTTTTCTGTTTCTTGGCTTGTCACGGATTTTTTCGAAATTCACAGATATTTCCATCGGTATAAATCCGGTCTTCAGTTTACCACACGAATGAAATGAACGCACTAAACTATCAAGCTAATGATTTTGGCCAACGGCACACACACACATGTTTCCTGGCTCTTCCTGGTGTCATGGTGTCGACACCCCAGCGGTTTTCTGTTTCTGGGGTGTGACGGTATATGAATTTCTCCCTCCCATACACTCACGTGGGGTAGGTGTGGTAAAACAGAGGGTGTTCAGCCAATGAACTATAAGAAAAAGATATGTGTGTGCATATTAATAAACCACGTTGGCTGTATAGGTCGTAGAAAATGAGCGCCTAAAAAATGAACACATTTCATTACACTGTGTTGCGACTTTGTCGAATTGTTGCGAGTGCACGGGTGACTCAGTGCGTTTTCATATCACGCTTTCACAGAATAGAATATCGGCTTATAAATGTGGGGTGGTGTGGATAATTCGACAGTCTTCAAGGGGCCCTCCTTGAAAGTCTGAAAGATTTTTCAGTTTGATGAAAACATTATTTTTCGGCTACAAATAAATAATGCGTGAATTCTGATAGAACGTGAAACAATGTTTTATTCAGGTGAACAATTACTATATATTACGTATACAAGGTAATTTCAATAATACAAACAAGTCAATTCAATTCTTTTTATTGCTCGACTCAATTTACCTGGATACTTAGCAATGAGAGTCCACTGATTTGTACCACCGTGTATGGTACTTGTATATTACATGATATATTGTTTAGTGGTATGTATCTCGGGTATGGGGAGGGAGTCAGCAAAATGAGGGGTGGGCTGTTTTGATAGGTAATGTTGGAATTTTTGTAATGTTTTGATTGTTGACTCCTTGCGGGCGCTTTGATTAGCATAAATAAAGTTCTATTCTATTCTATTCTCTCACATATAGAGTATGGCAAATGCCATAATAATAACAAAATAATATAAAAGACAATGGATACAGAGATAAAATTTATATTGCATAAATTCCTGCGGGAAATAGGAAGTACACATATAAGAGAATATTGTCTTGACGTAAAAAGTTTGGACATTTCATATTTACGGAGATATGGATTTTTATAACTGAGCCGGTTTTTCGTGTAAACCATCGCAGCGAAAAGGGAAACGGCTGTCATCTTCGTTTTGCTATGTCACAAAAAGTGCCCGAATTACTTATTCCTAAATGATTTCATGACGAATCCAACTAAGGTTAGCAAGTATACATATTTTACGATATTGTCAATAACTGTGAGCACATAAGACGTTCTGGTTGATGAGATCTGAATTTTTGAAGTTTGGCAATTTTCTGACTTCGAGCTTCGAATACCCGCCGCCATATTTGTTGGAAGCCGGTTTTTCGTTTGTCATGATGGAAAATCATTAATTAATCATATTTTGAGATATATTTCTCAAGACAACCTTGTATTCATTGAAAATATAATTGTTCAGGCTTACATTGCTAATTCGGTTGCTGCCTTTGAGGTAATATTTTTCCTTAGATCGGCAGTTGTTTCCGCCCATGCGATGAGAAAATAGGCCTGATTTCGCACGTAGTTTTCGTGCAAACGTCTCGCACAAGTTCTCGCAATAAGGCCTGTACGAAAATTTGAGAGCGGCCAACATGAGTTTGTGTGTGATAGAAGGATAGCTTACGTTTATTTCGCCTACATCCATTGAAATTCACACCGACATTATCGGTTTTGGCCAAGACACGGCCTCGGTGGAAACTGCGTCGTTGATATTTCGGTCATGACGTCATCATTTGTTCAAATTTACCGGGAACCCCCTTATATGGTTTTAGCAACAGTTACGTAGCGTAGGGTGGCATATATTATCTTTGGGTTGGCCTGGTTATTTTTTTTAGCATGTTTTTTATCGTGGTAGTACCACGTTAATTCAAATGAACAAATGAATTATTCCAACCATACAGCTCTGGTTGAAGTTAACATCTTTATAAAGCAACAACATGGTCGTGGCTCAATGGAAACGCATTGAGCTGTTGATCGAGAACACCTGGGTTCGAGTCCCACCTGCGCAGACTTTTTTCTCCCCTTATTATTTTTTATTTTATTATCTTGCAGGAAACAATTTGCGTCCAGTGTTGAAGCTGTCCTGGAACGCCGCTATGAGATTCTTTTGCATACCAGCTGATTGAAACAAACTACAATTTCTCAAATAATTTTCCCTATGTTTACATCGTTTGTACGCTATCATTTGTCAAATCATTTGAATACCTGCATTTGACAATAAAACGGAGAAAAAAAAAAAAATAAATAAAAATAATATAATAATAATAATAATAATAAAAAAAAAAAAAAAATAAAAAATCGGCGAGTAGTAGACGAAGGGAAAATTGGGAAGTACTGACCATGCCCCCAGAATACTTCATATGCATATCACGGCCTTAAGGCCTATGTAAGATGTAATCTACTTCACAGTTTAGTAGTATAAAAAGCGCAAGTCCTATTGACCTTGCCCCTCCAAAGAAATAAAATCGGCTCTATTTTACAGGAGTATATACGCAGGTCACGTGGGGGTTGTGACGTCACTTCCGGGTTTTTCACTAAAACTACCTCCAAACATAGAAGAGTTCCTAATGTTTCCTCTTAGACGTCCGTATGTTCAACCCTCCGGGTTTTGTTTTTCCTGGCCCCGCCCCGGCGCCCCCCAGCGCGCGCGCGCGCGCGTCATCACGCGGAGGTTCTCCGGAAGTGCGCGTCATCCCCGGCAGTGCGCGCGCGCGGACGCGGGTCAAAAGGTCAAAGGGTCACCTCCAGGTCAGACGGTCCAATGTCCAATGAGACACTGTTGCGGCATCGCTATAGTCAGAGCTTGAGCACAAAAAAGGGGATTCTAGATGAACCTGGGAAAGATGGGCAGTTCCATTTGGACCAATCAGCGGTCGAGAAAAAGAGCCAATCAGCGGTCGAGAAAAAGAACCAATCAGCGGTCGAACAATCAGCCAATCGAATTGGGGTACTCACGGTGTGCTTTCGCTGACGTCCGCGCCTACATCTGGGTTCTTGTACACCCGGGTAATGTTTTCTGGACATGGATGGGTTACCTTTGGCTCCATTCTAGGCCACTGATTGGCTAATACGGTGTTCAAAACCAGTTTCATGCATTATGCTCATAGAACTTATAGTCATAATCTATACGTGTTGGACGAGTCTCTTCACTCACCGTATACACGTACCTCAATGAAATGCCCGCTCCAAACCTAGACCAAAAACACGTACTTGGTCTGTAGGCTGATTTCATTGGCTCTCTATTTTTTTACTATAGTGCTCTTGCATTCTAACCTTGATGGGTTACCTAGAACTTATAGTCATCAACTTAATCTATACGTGTTGGACGAGTCTCTTCACTCACCGTATACACGTACCTCAATGAAATGCCCGCTCCAAACCTAGACCAAAAACACGTACTTGGTCTGTAGGCTGATTTCATTGGCTCTCTATTTTTACTATAGTGCTCTTGCATTCTAACCTTGATGGGTTACATTTTGGCCCCATCCTACACCACTGATTTCAGTGAATCTCCACATTGGGCATGGATGCATTAGGAATAAAACACACAAGACAGGGTTTTTTGGTGAGATCTCATTTTTTATTCAGTGAACAACAACAACGTGAGAACAACCACGTGAAAACTGAAGCCCAGAACAAGGGGCTTGTAATTAATTGAAGCCCAGAACAAGGGGCTTGCACATTGAAGCCCAGAACAAGGGGCTTGTAAACTTAAGCCCAGAACAAGGGGCTTGTCATTAAATTAAGCCCAGAACGGGGCTTGTACATTGAAATCATGGGCGGCCCAGTCATAGACGAGTACATCGCGGTCCTCGGCCTGGGGGTACTCGTCAAACATCTGTACGATGGTAGATAAGGGTCTTCCCCGGCATCGATGGTACAGGTAAAACAAGCGTGGGTTTAAGATGGCGGCGGTTTGTGGTTGGTGGAGGTGGGTTTAAGATGGCGGCGGTTTGTGGTTGATGGAGGTGGGTTTAAGATGGCGGATTGTAGAAAAACGTATAAAAGGAGGCGATTTTTAGGGGTGGGGTGTATTCATTGCACTACCCTGCGGAGCACTCTGACTTACCTGACCTGACCAGCCTGCCTGCCTGCTTCACCTCTAGCCTGCTTCACTTCTAGCCAGCCAGCCAGCCTGCTTGCCTGTTTGTATGAGCTGTGGAGAACCTTTTACTTTTTTTCATTTTACCAGTGCAAATTCACCAGACTTTTACACCGTAGCAGTTGCTCATCAGCCTGAGCCCATAGTCATGGAGTTTTTAGTGAAGCTTCGAAAGAACCGTGTTCGCCTCATTGATGAGATGCAGCATGTGGCCGAATTATGTGATTTGCTTATGGAGGAAAACATACTTCTGAAACACCATGTCGAAGATATCATGGCTCAGAAAACCACTTCAGCACAAAACAGAGCCCTCATCGATGGTCTAGTGCGCTCTACCCCCTATGCATTTCTAGCCTTCGTGGAGGGGTTGAAGAAGACGGGAAATGAAGAACTAGCAGATCTACTTGAAACCCACGTTATACCAGATGATGATATGTTAGCCACGCACACTACCCCAGAGCGTACACCTGCCAAACGCGGTGCACGACCCAAACGACCCCGGCTAACACCTTTAGAAATACCTGAGCAAGTGCTTCAGCCAGTATCCCAGCAAGTGCCTGAGCCTGTGAAAGAAGAGGTGCAACTTCCTATGTCTGTGCAGGATATCAATAACATTATCCAGCAAGCCTACCAGGCAGCCCACACGGACATTTGGGAGCTCTCAGCCTATTTAACTGTGAGTGTCAAAGACGAAGAAGTGCATTTTAACGCACCGGCTTATAACGACAGACCCGCTAGGCATATTGCCTTGACCTTCGACACCTGGCAAAAACTGGAGACCCATGATTACGCCATCGATGCGGTTATTCGCGACCAGGGGGGTCACGAAGCGAAATTTGATGTGGGTGACGACATCTTTGTCAGCTGTGCCTATTTCAACGACCAGCTCCTGGTGCATATCCGTAAATGGAAAATGAGGTTAGATACGCAAGAGCGTGTTCCTTGTCCTCAGGGTGTCACCTTGAAAATAACGGCGTGGCGGAAGTTGCAGAGTCTCACAGGTACAATTCGTCAAGCCCTGGCTGACCAGGTGTCTCACTATATTTATAACAAGTACATCGACACAGTCCTGGATCTTATCAGACTTCGCATTCGACTTTTGCGTACCCAAGCATGCGCAGGCTGTGGGAACAACAGTCCGATAAACATGCATACGTGTGTGGACAGTAGTGTACCCTCATACGCGCTCATCACTGAGGCACTACAGACCGTCACCGAGGAGCAAATTGCCCTGGCGTTGGAAGCTGCCTGCGCTCCCAGAATTCCACGTGAAGAGATTGCTACCTATATCTACGTGCACCAGGGACGGAAAGACGATGATGAGTTCAAACAAGTCTTGTTGCAGAAATATTGAACAAGTGTGGTGTTGAAAAACATTTACCGTATTCCTACACGTTCATTGAAGCGCCTTGAGAGCGTATAATTGTATTAAAAATTCAATACTCAGAGTTTTTTTTACTGTTAATTGTATTAAAATTCAATACTCAGAGTTGAAGACGTTCTTCTATTGTCTTGTTGTATAAATATTGAGCATTTTCAAGTCTTATTGCATTGGAACATTCAGACATTATCATCTGCCAGTCTTGCTCAAGCTGAAAATACGATGTTCATTGTGCATTGAAGCGGCTTCATAGCGTATAATTGTATTAAATTCAATACCCTGGTGAACACGTTCATTCTATTTGTGTTAATAAAAATAGTAGAAAATTAAAAAAATGGTTTGTTAGTGTTCATTTTTTTTCATTTTTTAAAAAAAAAAAATTTAAAATGAATCTGCCAGTCTTGCTCAAGCTGAAAATACGATGTTCATTGTGCATTGAAGCGGCTTCATAGCGTATAATTGTATTAAATTCAATACCCTGGTGAACACGTTCATTCTATTTGTGTTAATAAAAATAGTAGAAAATTAAAAAAATGGTTTGTTAGTGTTCATTTTTTTTTTTTTTTTTTTTTTAAATTTTTTAAAATGAATAATTTCAGTCCGTTATTTCATCGTAATAAAATTCGTATCGTATCGTACCCGTACCTTGTTCTAGAAAATAATTCAATTGACATTACAATGCAATTTTGTAGGCTCCAAGATAAATATACTTCAGAACATTTGCGACGCTACATCTGCGTGTCATTTGTGCTTGCACTGTAACAATTAAGAATTCGCTCACAGGGCGGTGCCAAGGCAACATTGAAATCATATCCAGATGCTTGACCGGCCTATGACGTTATTAGCAAATGCCCCCTCAAGCCGATAGACATTCCAACCAGCACAGGGGCTTGGGACTAGAAAGAGTGGGGGAGGGGGTTGGTGTTCTATTTTTTTTATTTTTTGCGCTTGTTGTTAGAAGTTTTCCCTTTCGGAAAGATAAAGTGGTTCTGAAAAGAACCGTTGGAAAAGTGTTACGACACTTGTTTTAGCGAAATCAGGCCTATTTTCTCATCGCATGGGCGGAAACAACTGCCGATCTAAGGAAAAATATTACCTCAAAGGCAGCAACCGAATTAGCAATGTAAGCCTGAACAATTATATTTTCAATGAATACAAGGTTGTCTTGAGAAATATATCTCAAAATATGATTAATTAATGATTTTCCATCATGACAAACGAAAAACCGGCTTCCAACAAATATGGCGGCGGGTATTCGAAGCTCGAAGTCAGAAAATTGCCAAACTTCAAAAATTCAGATCTCATCAACCAGAACGTCTTATGTGCTCACAGTTATTGACAATATCGTAAAATATGTATACTTGCTAACCTTAGTTGGATTTGTCATGAAATCATTTAGGAATAAGTAATTCGGGCACTTTTTGTGACATAGCAAAACGAAGATGACAGCCGTTTCCCTTTTCGCTGCGATGGTTTACACGAAAAACCGGCTCAGTTATAAAAATCCATATCTCCGTAAATATGAAATGTCCAAACTTTTTACGTCAAGACAATATTCTCTTATATGTGTACTTCCTATTTCCCGCAGGAATTTATGCAATATAAATTTTATCTCTGTATCCATTGTCTTTTATATTATTTTGTTATTATTATGGCATTTGCCATACTCTATATGTGAGAGAATAGAATAGAATAGAACTTTATTTATGCTAATCAAAGCGCCCGCAAGGAGTCAACAATCAAAACATTACAAAAATTCCAACATTACCTATCAAAACAGCCCACCCCTCATTTTGCTGACTCCCTCCCCATACCCGAGATACATACCACTAAACAATATATCATGTAATATACAAGTACCATGGTGGACTCTCATTGCTAAGTATCCAGGTAAATTCAGTCGAGCAATAAAAAGAATTGAATTGACTTGTTTGTATTATTGAAATTACCTTGTATACGTAATATATAATAATTGTTCACCTGAATAAAACATTGTTTCACGTTCTATCAGAATTCACGCATTATTTATTTGTAGCCGAAAAATAATGTTTTCATCAAACTGAAAAATCTTTCAGACTTTCAAGGAGGGCCCCTTGAAGACTGTCGAATTATCCACACCACCCCACATTTATAAGCCGATATTCTATTCTGTGAAATACTATAGCGGGATATGAAAACGCACTGAGTCACACGTGCACTCGCAACAATTCGCAACAGTGTAATGAAATGTGTTCATTTTTAGGCGCCCATTTTCTACGACCTATACAGCCAACGTGGTTTATTAATATGCACACACATATGTTTTTCTTATAGTTCATTGGCTGAACACCCTCTGTTTTGCCACACCCACCCCACGTGGGTGTATGGGAGGGAGAAATTCATCTACCGTCACACCCCAGAAACAGAAAATCGCTGGGGTGTCGACACCATGACACCAGGAAGAGCCAGGAAACATGTGTGTGTGTGCCGTTGGCCGAAATCATTAGCTTGATAGTTTAGTGTTTTCATTTCATTCATGTGGTAAACTGAAGACCGGATTTATACCGATGGAAATATCTGTGAATTTCGAAAAAATCCGTGACAAGCCAAGAAACAGAAAACCGCTGGGATGTCGACACCAAACCAGGGAGCATGTGTGTGCCGCTGACCAAAATCATTAGCTTCATAGTTTAGTGCGTTCATTTCATCCATGTGGTATACTGAACACCGGATTTACCGATGGAAATATCTGTGAATTTCGAAAAAATATATATGGAATGAGATTCGTGGTGATACCCATATTTTTTTAGGATACGAATGCATCGTGATGAAGGCTTCATGGTGTGTTATACCCAACTAGGAAAAAAACAGCCCCCAGATATGCATCAAACGCCCGGGAGTATGGAATATAGGTATACATCTGGACTAAACTCTTTTATCAGGTAAGCTAGACTTTAGTACTATACTTGCGTTGAAACCCATGCAGACAACCTATTCAAATTTCAATGCATTGGCAACATAGCGTCGCACGAAATATACGCGCCCCTGTTGACCAGGATTTTTTTATACTCCCACAACAACAGACAATTTGAAGACAATTTTCTAGCGGGTGTTTTCTTGAACATAATTGCTGTAATATACTCTTCTTTTTGTGGACGCTAAATATAGGGGAGAAAATGGCAACATTGTGACCAAACCATAACAGTTGACAGCTGTAAAAATAGATACCGTGGCATAAAATGAGAGAGAACATTTCAATCTGCCAATTTTCGAGATGAAAATTTTTTCTTGACGAAATAGAAATGAACGCGAATCTATATTCTACAAAACATTTTTTCTTGACGAAATAGAAATGAACGCGAATCTATATTCTACAAAACACTAGAAAATATTAGCGTAGGTGAATTTTTTTAGACTCATTTTAGACTGTTTTGTGCTTTCATCGAAAGTGAAAACACATCTCGAAAAGTGTGTAGCAGTGTCGATATAAATCTTCAACCTAGATGTAAAAATAGATACCGTGGCATAAATTAGAGAGAGCATTTCAGTACACCTCAAAAAAATGAAACCTGGACGGGTATCCTTCATCTCGAGGGGTCGCAAGTTCGATTCTTGCTTTCATTATGTGAGTATGTGTTGGACATGTGATCTTTAAATTTTATTATCATCAATACACCTAAACGGTATAGTTCAACCCCACCCCCAGCCCAACCGATGCCCCCTCCCCTAAGCTTCACTTTGATGCCTCACTCGACCCCATCGGACCATTTTATCTAGGGACTACTTTTTCTCCGCGGAGGCGACCGCATCACCGCCAGACATGACCTCATCCCCGCGGAGGAATACACATGTCAAAGGTTAACCGAACTATAGTCGTACATACTTGGCACACAGCCGCCATCTTAAACCCACCTCCACCAGTGCACCCACTCACACCGGCCGCCATCTTAAACCCACCTCCACCAACCACAAACCGCCGCCATCTTAAACCCACCTCCACCAGTGCACCCACTCACACCGGCCGCCATCTTAAACCCACCTCCACCAACCACAAACCGCCGCCATCTTAAACCCACCTCCACCAACCACAAACCGCCGCCATCTTAAACCCACCTCCACCAACCACAAACCGCCGCCATCTTAAACCCACCTCCACCAACCACAAACCGCCGCCATCTTAAACCCACCTCCACCAACAACAAACCGCCGCCATCTTAAACCCACCTCCACCAACCACAAACCGCCGCCATCTTAAACCCACCTCCACCAACTACAAACCGCCGCCATCTTAAACCCACCTCCACCAACCACCAAACCGCCGCCATCTTAAACCCACCTCCACCAACCACAAACCGCCGCCATCTTAAACCCACCTCCACCAGTGCACCCACTCACACCGGCCGCCATCTTAAACCCGCCTCCACCAGTGCACCCACTCACACCGGCCGCCATCTTAAACCCACCTCCACCAGTGCACCCACTCACACCGGCCGCCATCTTAAACCCACCTCCACCAACCACAACACATGCGCACACCGCACCAAAACAGGTCGCTGTGACGTCACAAAAGGTTCTGCGCATGCGCAGTGAAGCGCCAATCCGTCTATCTGCTCTTACATTACTACTTATGCCTTTACAAGAGCGAGCAAGGCTTTCTCCCACGTGGACTCTACGACAAGAGAGATTACTATCAGGGGAAAAATGTTTTTCATTCGCATTGTCGTTCTCAGAAATTTGCATATATTAATGATAGTTCATCTGAAATGGTACACTGCGTCTAGTCCGTCATTCAATATTCATCCGTCGTCCATTAAAGAATTTCCGCTTCCATAACCCAAAGACCTAATATAATAACATTAGCACCAAATTAAAAGGATAAATCAGAGTATGCATAAAACTAGGCTAATTTTCTGCAAGACAGAAGCGGTCAACTACTGGATAACAATATTCCAGAAGGACCTGCATACGGCGTATTCATCTCTCGCCTGGTAGCATTTGCTAGATCATGTGCCGATCATGTGCCGACTGTGGTGATTTTAATCGCCACAGAATATTACTACAGAAACAAACAGGGCTAAACCACCAAACGTCTCAAAGTTTCTCAAATTGTGTGATAAATATCGTATACTGATGACAATTTTCCGTCGTCGTGTGCAAGATCTGTCTGTAGCTTGTGCCTAATTCCGCTTAATCCGGCATTATACATCTCCATGGTGTTCAAATGAACAGTCATAATCAAAGCGTGATTGAGATACATACTCTGGAAACGACTTGGAACTTCATTTGAATAAAGAATAATAGTCAGTGATTAGGATTTTATGTATAGAACGTCATCGTGTCTTGCTGACATCATTAAAAATTGTTAAACAATGTGTGTTTATTATTTTTATTTCATAAATGTCATACGAAATAGATCTTTCCATATAGATGCGGAATTGTTGTAAGGAAGACGGCTGAATATTGAATATCGGATCAGACGCTAATAAGAATCTGGTAAATAATACCCACCATGTAGACCCTCACCTTTCATCACAGCAAAGCGCGTGGAGTGAGGACATCGAATATCATATGGAGTGAGCGAGTAGTAGGGTTTAACGTCGTTTTCAACCTTGTTTCAATCATATCACGACGGTGCCTAGATGTGCCAGAACACGAGAGTGCTCACAGCTCCTATTACCCTGGACACTGATCAGCCCAGCCAGTACAGCACCCGGTAACCCATCCAAGTATTGACAGAGCTTAACGTTGCTTAACTTGATCTGACGAGAACCGGTGTGTCCAACGCTATAAGCCGTACCTTCATATGGATTAAGAATACTGATCAGCGATACGGATTTGATATTTTTGGAACATCATGATGTCTTGCCGGCATCATTGAAAACTGTTGACCGCTTCTCTCTTGCAGCAGGAAACTAGCCTATGTTTATGTATACTATGATTGTATTTTTGAATTTGGTGTTAATGCTGATAATCTTTGATGGACGACGGCTGAATTATGAATGACTGACCAGACGTTTGTAATCCATCGTATTCTCCCTCGCCTTAACACGCCCATCTGCCCGTCTGTCACAATAGGCTTTCAAATAAAAGAAAATATGACTTTTTACTGAAATTAAAACACACTTGTGACGTCACTCTACTGTCCCGACGCACCATTATTTTTAAGGAATGGAATGTTGAGCTAACTAAAGCTTTTAACTGCTTCATGTGAAACACATGCATTAGAGTATCCAGCACATTTATTAATACTGTGAGAAGGCATATAAATGACATAAGATTACTAAGCTATGATGGAAGTAGCGTAATATGACTGAGTCCGTTGACTCGAGTTTCCCTATTATAACATGCTTGTAAAACGGTCATATACATCGCACATAGACAGGCCACTTTAGTGATGGAATGAGTGATTTGCATATTGCCAGATGGAGCTGCGAGTTGAAACGGGAGTTTTCACCCATTTCCTGAATACAAAGCATACGTTTTCGCTCGAATATTCTCAAGCTTCCAATTCAGTGATATGTAATGCCCTGTTTACAGTGCCACATATCGCCACATCATGATAGCTGATAATGTTTAAACGACCTTTATTCATCTAGCGCAGAACAAACCGGTGTTTTTTCGGGGGATTCCCCCTTTTCCGTTGGAAAGGTCTAGAACGCTTTATCGATTACCCCAACAATATATTTCTTAGATATCCACATGTGTTCATTCATGAAAACGAGGTGTACCACTGCTCTTGCCAGATTCTTGCATAATTCATTAGTCCCACTGGGGCACCAATTTGCAATGAAGTATTTGATTTGATTTGATTCATAAAAGTGAGCTATACTGATCATATATATTCGGTCGGTCATCACACAAACAAGCATCAGCAGTACAGAGCTAAAAATAGGATGGCTCGTGTGATAGCAATATCTGCTATCTGATTGGTTCGTACGTTCGCTTGTGTTGCAATGCTTTGTCGAAGGCTTTAAATAGCATTGATTTTACGGTACGCCTTCACAGATTTACTATACTCAATGGGGTAGCACGTTCGGAACTAGGTGTTTCTCCTTAAAATATGTATCATTGTAGTTTATGTCAGAGTTAACGCACAATTACCTTTAGGTTTATTTATTCTTTAGTGTATAGCTATGCATCAAAGAAGGCTGGCAACTATTACTAAACATCGAAGATATATTTTATTGATCATTACCTTGTTGGGTCATCTGGCCCAACCAGGATATACGGAGAAATGTTTCCAACCGTGTAAGCCGAGGCCCTCACTGACCGGAGACATACCGCAGTTCTGTGATACTAGAGAAGGACGCTGTTCACTTTGTACGACGGGTGTTTGTAAAACTTCAGTCAATATTCCAACGGAGTGTACATGCTTTTGTGTTCTACGTAAGTATCATTAATTAACAGATAATCATAAACCACGGAGAGATAGTTGTGGATATTCTCATTCATACAGGCTTCAAGCTAAAATATGAAACATAAAACTTATCAACTTGCTTTAAATCAATGAGCAGATTCTCATTATATATTGACATAACAAATCGTGTCTTCTCGAAAGATTTTTTACTCTAAGTTTTGCTCAAATGGTATTTGAATAATTTCTCAAAAGAATTATAAATCGGGCACGGGTCATGATTGTTCAGGCTGCAAAACAGGAATAGTCTGATTTCCATTATAACATTATTGCAGTGGTCATTATTTTTATTGTTAAATATAAGCTAATTTTTGGAAGAGAAAACAGGGAAGCAGTACACTGTTTTCAATGTTGTTGTTAAGACATGTTGGTGTCCATATTGTCAAATCCATTTCGCTGACCAGAATTAGTTTATCGGAGTGACAATGTCGTATTTTTATTTTATTGTTTCTCAGTAGGTACTTTGGTAGAGCGTGTTCATGTAAACACAATGAATATACTTACATGCTGTTTACACGACCACTAACCCCGGGATTAGACGACACGTAATTCCATACTTTCCACATTACGATATCGACTTTCGTTGCTTCAGTGACTGATATATTATTACCAAATATCTACATGAGTATGGTGGTATAGCAGTGGCGAACGAGTGTTTGCTAAATTATTTGCTGACTTGAAATATATATAGTTGGCAATATCAAAATTGTGATCATCTCTTCTGCCATAGGCTCGAAGTGAAGGTAAACCCTGTTTGCCTTTATGGGGTTAAATGATGCCCTAGTTGATGACTTTCTTCAAATCTAGCCAATAATAATAATAATAATAATAAATATAGCAACGAGTTGCAATCCTCGGGTTGCAAGCACCCATGGCATCCAATGAACCAACAGTATTAGTTCAGATGTGTTCAGTTTCTGAGAAATGTTTTTATTGTTGTTGTTGTTATTTCACAATGATGCAGAAAGGACAACAATACCATCACCTACAAATGTTCAATTAAAGTGCAGTGCCTCATTCTACATCTTACCTTGTTACTTTGAGGTCTAAACTGTAAACAGACGCATTCACAACGGAGAAATAACTGAAGTCTTTAGAGTTTCTCGAACACTCAAACCACTGATCAACATATGCGAAAAACTTGCTGGGTCACGTGATTACACTGCTTTCCTCGTGTCCACATAAGGCACCACAGGTGTCGGAATAGAACGACATCACCGAAGGCCCTAGGACAAACTATGACAGCGATGTTAGTATGATACACGCTAATTCCTATAAATCACCCTATTTTCGAGCCATTGTTATGACGTACCAATATCTGTGTATTAGCCCTATTGCAGAATTTTATCCGTCCCTGGCAAAATGCACTTGTAAAAACACGGGAGCGAAGGGATGTGTAATTATATAATAATTTAATTGTATATTTAATTGTATAATTATTTCTTTTCCCCAAAGAATGAAAGAATGCATTATAAAAACGGAACCGAGCTGCGAGCAGCTATGAGTCGGCTTCCGAAATTATGCATTCTAGGCGATCTAGAAAATCCTGACAGGCTGGACATTCAATTCAATAATAACATGGAGTTGTGGATAAACTGTCTAGCGAGGGGGGGGGGAGGGGGGAGAGATGCGTCAACATATAACCTATTCTAATTGTAATAATGAAGTTATGATTTTAAAATTCAGAACTGTACTGTGCATATCGAACAATTCTCTCAAAATTTCTGTTTTTGTGGAATTTACGGTCGATCATCAAGGATGAGACGGTCCAAGTAGTGAACGTTATAGCAGTAAAGGGAGACAATCCATGTAAACGACACTCAAACTAATGAAAAGGTAGACAAAACAGTCTATATTTGTTTTCTGCGTGTCTTTTGTCTGTGTTTCTAGTATTCACGAGTTTGAAAAGGTTATGCTCTTGTATTATGTATAAGACTAAGTGAATTTATTGGATCGGTTCAATTTAGGAACGTGAAATTGTATCGTTTTTCCAACAAATCCCCGAGTGAATGTTGCAGGCTGCAGATGTATATAACGCAAGAGGCTGCAGATGTAACAGAAGATCCAAGGCATTGTGCAGAGTTATTTCTCCCATTGAATTTTACGACGACTTAATTGTTGAAGCTTTTGCAATAAAATAGTGTCAGTCCTGAATGCTCTTTACTCTTTACAGGTTAAAATACCCTTCGCCTTCCGTTCTCCGCTGCGTGGTGTATGCCGACGGTCATAACACACGAACCTGGGTTATCTTGCGGTGTTCTCGCCCTGAGACCAGTAAAACATGCGACATGACAAAATTCTTGACAATTTTTGCCGAGCTAGATTCGCGCTCGCATAAATGAGGTCATACTTTTGAACTTTTTCACTGCCTTGAGATAGGGGCGCACAGACATCCCCCCCCCCCCCGCCCGCCCCATCCCCTGTAATTAACACTATATTGGACCCAGAGTTAAAATCAAGTTTTCAGCGAAACCCTTTGGGCTGAATTTATATCAGCGCACTCTAAAAAAATGGCATTTTCAATTTTGCATGTCTGTTCTGGGGGGGATTCGACTATGTGACCCCTACATGACCGAAACAGCGCAATACCACCATTTCGGAATATTGGGAAAATTATTTAAGCTACGATTAAATGAAATGAAGCAATAAAAGTTAGCTATAATAATATCCAGTAATAAAACATTTAATGCGGGAACATCGACTTAGCTGTGCTGGAAATGACGGCATTGCTTCATTTTACATCTAACCAGCAACATTTCTGCATATTGTATAGCCATGACGCAATGCATATACAGAGTCACTTTTCACGTCAAAATCCGTTAATTGAAAATTCGACCATTTTGATTGGTCGATGGCGGCCATCTTTTTTAACCGATGGACTTTATGAGTCACAATAAGAGAGGAATCTGTCCATTGATCATGTGTACCAAGTTTCACAACGACCGAAGCAGCGGTTTCAGAAGAGAAGATCGTTGAAGGTTTGGAGCTAAATCCAATATGGCCGTCAAACCATTCAGCCAATCGAAAATATTTGCTTTCAGTGCAACAGACCATTGTCTTCCCGACATAGCGCAGTGAACTAGAAATCCGTATCTATCAGGGTTCAAGAGAATAAGCCGTTGCAAAATTGGCAAAGTTTTTCACGGAATTCAAGATGGCGGCCAAATCACGTGACCTAGGAGCAAAATTTTTGCATATTCGTGATCGCCATGTGGCAGTGCATATATTCGGACACTTTTCCCGTCCAAATCCGTTATCTGAAAATCCGACCATTTTGATTGGTCAATGGCGGCCATTTTGTTTTACGGAGCAAAATTTCAAATAGGATTTTGAGAGCCCCAGATCCATCGAACATGTGTGCAAATTTCGAGACAATCGGTCAAGTGGTTCCAGAGAAGAAGATCTTGAAAGGTTTTAGGATAAATCCAAGATGGCCGCCGGCGCTTTTGACCAATCGGCTTCTTCTTTTGATATGCATTAGATCCCACGTACCCCAATACCTATGCGAAGTTTCGACTTCATCGGTTGAGCGGCGGCTGAGGAAATTTTTTTACAAAATCCGGCGGAATAATAATACCAATTATAAGAGGTTTGCACGCCTCTGGCTTGCAACCGTAATAATCTTTATTTATTCATGGTCAAACTATCAGTACAACTGTTTGTCATAGTAGCCGTGGACTAAAACAAGAGAACCATAGTATTTACAGCACTAAACGATGCAGAAAATAAATGGCATCATACTATATACAAAATGAAATAAAATAAATAAACTGAAAAATAAAAGAGAAATAAAATAGAATAAGAAAAAACATACAAATAAATATAAGTATGAGTAATATATAAAAGCAAGACAGTAGTATTAAGAGGAATAAATATCAAAGAAATGCATGGCACATTGTGGTTTAAGAGACCGTAGAGTGACAGCACTTCTAATAGTTAAAGGTAAATCGTTCCAGATTATAGCTCCAGAAATACTAAAAGAATTGTATGTAAAACAGTTCTACTAAAAGGAACATTCAAAGACAATGTATCAAAAAGTCCTTTTAAAGATTTATATACAAGTCAACACTCACGATATTGTAAACGATATCTAAAAGGTAGCCATCCAAGTTTAGAAAACATATCAAAAGACGGGGTATAAAGTTACAATCAAGGATCAATCTAGCTGCACGTTTCTGAAGTCGTTTGAGTCAAAGGCAGTTTTCAAATGACGTATGACCCCAAATATTTATACAGTAGTCTTAATGCGGTAATACAAAACAATTTAAAAAAGTTATCCTTGCCGAATATGGTAAATATTTACGAATTTTCCTCAATAAATATAACTTGGAAGCAATCTTCTTACAAACAAAATTGACATGATCAAACCCGTCAAGGCTTTCGGATATATGAACACCTAATATTTTTTTCGTTCGACGACGTAGAGTTCAGATCGATGTCACCAAGTTTAACACTAAGCTCTGCAGTGGGTAAATAAGTACGCTTCTGAGACGTTGTTACAAGCATAGATTTCCACATTAACAATCACTTCATTCTCAGAGCGCCAGCGAGAAACATTAACAGCGGCTGAGTTTAATTTAGAGGTCAAGTCATGTATGGTTTTGCCCGTACAAGAAAGATTGGAGTCATCTGCAAACAAAGTGTCACAACTATCAACATGCAAAGGTAAATCATTCACATACATAAGAAACATCAAAGGGCCCAAGATTGAACCCTGCGGTACTCCTGTTGTGACAGCGAGTTTCTTCGACACGTTACCATTAAACGACACAACTTGCTGTCTATTACACAAATAAGAAGATGAAAAGGTTAAAACAGTGGTATCACATTTATAGATTTCGTGTTTCTTCAGCAGAATATTATGTCGTACAAGGTCAAATGCTTTGCGGAGGTCGATGAACAAGGCATCAACAAAATAACCTTTGTCTATTGCATGTGTCCACGAATTAAGCATTTGAGTAAGGGCAGTATGGCAGGAATGAGAAGAACGAAACCCAGATTGGTTTTGGTGAAGGAGAGAAAGGGTGCCGAAAGGGTGCACAATTAGTATCAATGAGCATGCCTATATGGTGCTGCCAAATTTTACATAGATATTATTAATAAGATATGCATGCAGTTCCATAAAACTTTATCCTTATGTGCAGCATAATTGTGTATAGCTGATTAGTTTTCTTGAACACCGAGATTAAAAATAAACTAAAAGCATATATTGCATCCTGATCAGAAACAGTTGTATAGAGGGTATAGTTTACGTGTCTGTAAGGTATTTGTCCTTTCGCATCGAGCGATACATTTTGCGACCATGATCGAAAATTACGTGATCAATCCAGAGCTTCTTGAACTATAGCAGCTCATTTTTTTTCAAAATGTTACTTGCTGTACGGTTCTTGTCAACAAGGTGGACAGAGGTTTGGTCATACAACTTCTGGAACTCTCTATTACTCGTGCTCTGAAAACCACCTTTCAAAAGCGTTCACTGCTTCTCCCTTGAACAAAACTAGACTATGTTTATGTTTACTCATCTTCGCTGACCCAAGTCTAACACTACACGTGTTGCCTTGGATGAACGTAACACATTATCTGATCAAAATACAGGTCTGGTGATGTCATAGCGCTATAAATATTCCGTGGTCCATATTAGGGGAAGTGCAATGTATGACCTCTTTAAAGTTCAAATTTGATTGGATCTTCGACGGAAATTAACATCAATACACCCACCACTTGCCATTTTTGGAGATCACACGGGCAGACATCAAAGAAAATCCTAGCTGCACGGTGTTGGCAAGCTCCTATCTTGATTGGCTATCTGACATCACGTGCGTTTCCCGGTTTGAACAGTTTACACTATTCAATAAGTCAAGGTAAATGACGGAACGTTAGTGTAGTATTTAGCTTGAAAATGTGAAGATGATGTTTACTAGGTTTTTTCTCAATTTGGTGCTAGTCAGCTCTTTGGATTATGGACGAGGAATTTATTTAATGGAAGACGGCAGAATATTGAATGACGGACTAGATGCTTGTATTGTATAGACTAACTAAGTTATGCATTTTGGGTGCCCAGTACAGTTCTGAAATATCGATGTGAGTAGTCGAAGATGAAATACCTGTTCAATGTCATTCCAAAGTAACGAAAAACCATGGCAAACGGTTCGCTCGACGAATTTCGAAAAGTGATCAAATATGTGTTTTGAAGACAAATTCTTGACTATTTGTCGACTAATACTGACAATTAAAAATTGTAGGGAATATGCGTTTTTCATTTGGGAATATCTCATTTTGCGAATTTCGGAGATCTGTGCCTTCAGAGATCTGTGCCTTCCCTCTGCCTCTTTTTATCATATGTTTACTGCAGCAGGGTGAACAAAGACCACATTCACCCCCTCCAATAGAAATACATACATATGCATATTTGCCCAAAAAGTGTCATAGGAATCCATGTTGTTGTTATTTATGGGCCATATCCTATACGTTTGAACCGTATTATCAATTGCTCAATATCAATTATGAAGTATTGAGTGATTTAGTAATGATTTTGGTTTTCCATTCTAAGACGTTCCTGGGAAATGTATAAAATTGCCAACTGAACAAAAACTGAACACCTCCATCCCGGTGGTGTGTACAAATTATATATGGCCGTACTAATGCTAACACTCAAAAGGCTATATTATGATCCACCGGGTCCAGTTGAATGGTTTGGGGTGGGAAATTTAATTTTGAAAGATTGACTGATTTCGCATGGTGTTTTTTCTGTTTCGTAGATTATGCATCACGGAAATATGATGAGAGAGACATTAAATCATGCGGACACACTCCTGAGGATGGCAGACACACTTCTCCAGGTATGTCATAGTAGATATAGGAGATATTTTTAGTACTATATCAAATTCCTCGCATGACCAGATACACTTCTGATAAATGATGTATTTCTGTAGAAAGGGACGATAAAATGGTGGACTGGATATTTGACCCGATGATCGTGATGATTTAGTGATAAACATTATTCAGTTTTAATCATTTAAGACATTAATATTAATTATTATTTTAATCATCAGAAGATACGCAACACGAGAAACCGGAGGAGGGTATAAACAGCTGGTATCTTGCTTTTGTCATTGTGGTTCCTGCTCTATTGGCAATCATCGTGGGTTTGTCCATTAGGCGTAACCGTCAGTGTACGAAAATATGTAGGTGGCCTCAAAAGCAACCTCAACCTAATCACGGTGAGGACAGACAAGAGATACAGATGGATGAGGTATACCTCAACTCTATCAAAGTCACAGCGCCAGCAGGACCAGAACAACCGACAGGGGATCAAGCCCATCGGAGACCTAATGGTATGATGAATGTAGACAATAGTTTCGCTTGTTTAGAAGTTGTCATGAGCATTTTGACTGATGATACATTGTGTCGCTATATCTAGACTTTTTACTATAAATTGAGGTGGAGAACTTCAACAGTGGCTGTGGATTTTCTACATTGTCGCGAAGGTTTCGTGGGGAGAGGGGCTACGGGGGCTGAGTCAAATACACCATTTTACAAATTTACAAATTTAGATATAAAATTCCTATGAGAGACCATATAGCAAGAAATTATAAGTTCCACTTCAAAAACTTTTCTACTTTTTTACTTCAGTCAATAACGTTTTATTTTAATAAGCCTACAGTTCTCAAGAGTCGGAAATATGCCGCGCCAGAGATCGCCATGTCACGTCTAGATTTTCCGGGGACCTCCACATAAAAGCACATAAAACAGCCCAATATTTGAGCACTGAGTGATGATGTGCGATTTTATTCATCGAAAATAGATCAAAACGCAGCTCCAGCGATCAAGAGCACCAGAGCTTGCGGGATCTTTCCCTGAACCCTTGCCTAACGTGCTAGATTATAAGCGCCCACCCTGGCCTCCAATAGAAAATGCCTCCGCCGTGCTTGGTACTTTTGTCATTTAAACTGAACCGTCCATGTTTTGTACGGATAGCCCACATAGAAGATAGGGGAAAATGTTAAGGATGGCAATACTGACCAAGAGAAGACTTTGAAAAATGCCCGAGTCCATAACTTACACACACACTAAGCACTCTGCAGTCAAGCGAAACAATGATCCAGGTCCCTTACTAGGACAAGTATTTTACTAAAATACATCTTCACCTAAACTGTGTATTTAGATAACCAGAAGGGTCATCCTCGTTAGAGACAGGGCCCGTGTAATGCATTTCAGGTTAGATACAGTTCATTACACCCTCCCTATTTTGCACCGCATCCACGCCTCATTCCCTATCTCCTGATAAATATCACCATGCATAAAACAAGCATTAGGTTCTCTGTCACCTTATACATTCCAGACAATATGCGATATTTCCTCTCCGGGGCCTAACATCAGTAGACCATAATATTTCATTTCTGTATATTCTAACAGATACACGAGGTGAATACTCATGTCTCCCCGTCCAAGAGGGGAGCAGAGGAGATTGCAAAGAGGGTGAGATGACAACGAAGCAGAAGGAAAAGAAATGGAGGGAAGATGATAATGACCCTGGCGGACTGAGACATGAGCACGCCACAGAAATTGGCCCGAAATACCCGACAGAGGGCGTCCCTATAGACTACAATCCATGTCTTTGAACCATTCAGGAACATGCCACCTGGAACAAATCTCAATATCACAAAAGAAACCCAGAAAATCACTTTGAGCTCCATCTCACAACCAAATATCGAATCATGACATCCGGGTTGTTATTGTGGTTCTTTCGTATTCATTCCATAAGAACTCACAAGTATGTATGGAACATAGACCCCCTCCACGAAATAAGTTTTGAAGGAAAGAATAATTCTTTCACTAAAAATTGTTTTCATATATCACACGAAAACTGAATCTCTCAGGACAGCCACATCTCGTCAACGTTGTGATCGCCTTATTCTTCGTCTATTTCCTATTTCTATTTTTCAGTCGCAGTGGGTTACTGTTCCATATCGAGACAAGTTGAATAGTTTTTATAGTCTTCCATATCATTTCATCTGGTCATAACGCGTTTTCAAGTCGACAATGACTGTTTTTCGCTCTCGATCCTGAAGGTGTCATGCTTGTGTTATACTGTTACTCACTGCTTATGTCGAAAGTGATTGGCATAGATGTATTATATTCCCAAACTGCATGTGCAGTCAAGCAAAACTTTGAGCTTTATGTGATCAAAGAAACATATCAGCAAGGTGATCATCGTTATCTGTATACATACGGGGTGCTCACACTTTTCTTTTTCTAGTTCACATTCTATTCTTGATATTGACTGATAAGTGGATATTATGAATGGGTACTCAGGACGATTTCTTGCCACAGAAATAAATTACTTCAATAAAGAGTTAATGAAAATTTATAATTTATTACGAAAACCCTTGATCGGCATATATTATAGTGCAAATAGTAGACCCCAAACATAAAACATTCAAGGGCCAGTGTTCATGACATATTTATATATCTCGTTTTTGTTTGTATTTTTGCATTACAATAAAGAAAAAATGTCGATGTGCTCCGTGACTTTTCATGACAATACCAACGTTATCGCAGATAACTGGTCCTACTCACGAGTGGTCGACACGGATTATGAACGTATTATTTATCGATACTATGACTGCTACCTATAACCGTGATATATATACCTGTGATAACAAAATGAGCGAAAGAGATACCTCTTTCTCGAGAAGATGTCATTTCCACTTGCCTATCTCTCAGACGGTTAAACAGTTGATGAATTCAACCTGGCAAAATTACGATTGATACTCTTAAGAACTCTTCCAATGTATTTATTTAACTGTTTCCGAAAGTGGACACAGACGTTTGCTCACATGTCCATCTTCGAAAATTTTCAATATTATCATCTTATTATTCTAAACTTAGTTGTGTTAAAACTAAATGCATTTATTGTGTCTTTAGTATGGTCAACAGTATGCTGTCAACACCACATAGAGATTCCATCTGGGCCAGGTGCATCTTTCAAGAGAAAACAATTGCATGCGAACACTGTTCCGTCCCCGACTATGACTGGGACAACTTCAGATCACTTCATAGATATGGTCTACCCATCTATCAAGGATTCCATATTACTGCCTTAGCTCATTGATAATCCCAGTAGTCTAGAAAAGTCATCCGGCGAATTAATGTCAGAAGTCGTAGAGCTTTCTGCAGTTCTACTGCATACAAAGACTGTCAATCATGGTGTGTTTTTCGACGATGGAGTTGAATTTCTCATTTATAACAAGGTTTTAACTTTACCTTATACCTACACCATAGTGGTTTTCCAACGGTGTGCTTATTGTGCACCTCCTTTTGGAGACGTATATCTGTTAACTTATGAATACGACTATTTGTATCAATTTGTAACTATTTGTAACACACCCAACAGTATACATATAGCGTACGTATACGTACAGTTCTGTATGCGTTACCTCTGAGAGTTTTAAATCTTATAGTCAGAGATATACAAGGATCTGCGTCCTCAGGAAATATAATACCACCCACAAACACTAAAGTGTGTCAAGATATAGCGTATTTTGTATCGTCCAGTGAACATAATCGAAACACCCCATGATCGGTTTTTCTTGAAACTCAACTACTTAGATAAAGGACTGAACATTATTAATTTACCTCCAATCCTGAATGATTCAGAGGTACGCAACGTTTATAGTTCATAGAACAACGTTGCATAAAAGTATACTAAATCTATAGCCATCAAAATATTCAATTACTCTGAAGCTGTCAAGGAGTTTGACTGGAACTTATACACGTCCGGAGGATATATTTGTGATTGTGAATCGTCGAGCTTAATCTGGAAGAATAAATCTGAAGGCCGACCAGAAGATAGTCCTGTCTGCATTGGAACAGTACGTTATTGACTGGACTAAGCGAGAAAAAGTTGAACCTACAGTACTCGCTGATTGGCTGGACCTCATCAAAAGCAAGGTCGTTGAAACAATCCGCCATAATGACAGAAGTACCCTTCCCCAAACTAAACAAGTACTTAGAAACTTCAATTCGCAAGAAGTTACAGCAAATGTCCAGAGTAAATTCATCATAGTCCCAGCAGACAAAGCTCAAAATAATATAATATTCATATGTAAATATTACCATTACCAGGTGCTGATTAAAGAATTGAGTCTAAATATATCATCATCAAATTCGTCTACTTATTCCCAAACGGCATTTACTCTGGAAGATTTATTTAACAATCACAAAACGTCTCTCAAGGAAAGAGGTATTTGTCTTCCAACCGATCATAACGACATGCCAAAAGTATACTCAAAATGCATAAATCACCATATAAAGCTAGATTCATAGCTGGTTCTAGAAACTGCACCTCCAAGCTTCTAACAACCCTGTGACGAGGGCCATTCAGAAGGTAAAAGCATTGTTGGAAAGGTAAAAAATCTGGAGTTTAATGTATGTGGATACTGCAAAACTCAAAATATCTTAAGGAAGAACTTGATGGTAAAGGTCACATACCATACAGACCTGTATCCACATGAGACAGTTATTATAGTCTGACCATTTTAATTAGTCGTCTACTTGGAGCTCCTCTAAAATAAGTAGTAAACTCTGCATAAATTTTCTTGTTTGCATTGTGTAGAGCAAACTAAACTCTACAAAATGACTACCATTATTCCGTGATATCGATAATATATCACGCTTGAAATAACTTTGCAGTTACTCCAATATAAAACTCCAGAACAGTTGTTTCATGTACCTGGGCTCAATCACACAGGGAGACGTCATAATGTATTCGTGTTTACTAGCACAAAGGTCAACGATGCCGTGTACGGTCATGTGTGCGATTTATCACTCCGCAATTTCACTGGGCATGGGATATAAGCGACGTCCACGGACCGCCTTTTATTACTATATACGGCATGAATGACCTTTGTGACAGTAGACATGAATATATTATGACGTCTCCCTATGTAATTGAGACCCGATACATGAAACAACTCTACTGAAGTTTCATACGGAGAAAATTACAAAGTTATTTCAAGCGTGATATATTATCGATATCATGGAGAAATTGTAGTCATTTTGTAGAGTTCTACACGCTATAAAAAAAGAAAATTTATGCAGTTAACTATTGATTTTTGACAAGCTCCAAAGTAGACGACTAATTAAAATGGACAGACTTTAGTTAGAATACCAGTCAGTAACGCCCCCCCCCCCCCGCACTATCCTCTGCTTGTTAACATGTGACTGGAATGGTTATGTGTAGGGTGGTTCAACAATATCCGAGACCAAGGTTCACCAGCAAAATATCGCTATATGAAGTACATGTATGTAACAAGCGTACCACACTTTATATCTGCGGGATACTATATTCACACCGGAGATGCAGATTTCCGTATTGATCCTGTACAATATACTAGCGTCTAGTCTGTCATTCAATATTCAGCCGTCGTCCATAAAAGAATTTCCGTATAGAATTTCAACCCTATTGAAAATAAATTCAGATATACGACAAGAGAGACGATTACTATTGCCATCACACCTTTCTGGAGAATAGGGCCTGCTTATGGCATATACTTTGCAGATATTTTGCCTGAAGGCATCTGATCAAATTTAACGACTTCAGTCAACGTCACAAAATCTTTATATCGGAATGTTTCAACAGGGCTATACCGTGCAGAAAAGGTTTTCCACAGATTGATCGTACTGTGATCGTATACTGCGCAAGATCATTGACGCTACGGTTTGTAACTTAGGCCTAATTCTACTTAGCCCGAGGATAAAGCCGTATGGATATCTCGTGATACAAGATCTTTGTGACTTGCATATGGACCGTCTCAATCAAAGATTAGAATATACTTTATAGAATGACTTACGAAGAAAACATTTGGCGAAAAAGCCACTAAAGGACAATTTTGAGGAAATAATTTGATGCTGCCTCTCTCTTGTACGAAACTAGCTTGCAGTATATTTTTATTTCATGCCAGGCCGTATCCTGGTGCTAATGTTACACGAGACATACTTGGAAGGCGAAGTAGAACTTGAATGAACGCTTATATACACTTCACAGTTCAACAGAAGGATACAAGAACAAGTATACTATATATCGAACCTCAGGTTACAGTTGGTATTCCAAAAACTATGAATGACATTGTCCATATCCATAAAACTGACGATTATGGCTGAAGTTTGACTTGAATAGAATGCGATGTTAACGTATGACTTTAACAGAGGAATACATGTTGAAACAGAGTAATGATAATACAAAGAACAAATGAATGTACAGTACAGACTAAGATATGCTAAACACGGCGTATTCAGAGATACCCATGAGAGTCTGAAAACATGTGAAGTGCCCAGGAGGTTTTCTTATGAAGTAATATGTTTGATTTTAAGTCGACAGAGGTCGTTTCCCCACCTCTTACATGTCTCAACAATTTCAAGATGAAACAGCCAAATAAAACTTTATGCAGACAATGTTCTGACAGGATATTAAATATTTTAAAACACAGTCTAGTCCGTCATTCAATATTCAGCCGCGTGGTTCATAACCCAAAGATCTATTATAGACGTATACACATTCCATATAACAGCAATAGCACCAAATTAAAAAAAAACAAAACAAACAAACAATCATAGTATTCATAGATATGGGCTAGTTTCCTGCAAGAGAGAAGCGGTCCACAGTTATTATCATTGATGCCGACAAGACATCATGATGTTCCAAAGTATCAAATCCGTATCGCTGATCAGCATTCTTAATATGGAGAATGATGTATCTCAGTCATGCTCAACACCGACGGAATACTAATAATACCAGATTAAAGCTATTGAACATGAACATTTAAGTTAACAAGTAATAATAACATAAGACAAATAATTTTATACACTCAGAGAGTGTTCCGAGTAAATATTAGAACGGAATGATTTGATCATATGGTCCTTAGAAATCACCGCCTAGAAAATAGGGCTTGTTTGGAATTAATCAGCAACTAATATATGACTATCGAGAGTGAAAAACGGTTGAAAGTGTCCCATTATGTACTGCTATGCTGGATACATATCGCTCGCTGCACATTGTACCCGATACATGTAAATGACCTATATTCAGCGGACGAGAAGAAATCGGTGATTTTTCGGGGAATTCGCCTTTACCATGGAAAGGTCTAGAATGCTTCATTATCCCCGCAGTTCATTGCGGAGATTTCCACACGTATTAATAAATTGGTTAGGACCGATCAGCTTCTGCCCTTGCATCATTCGTTCAAAATTTAGGCAAGGCTTTGGTGTAAGACCTCCCATTGAAAAGGTAATATCCTGGACAAAAGACTAACAATACAACTTGCAGCAGATCCTTTGTCAATTATATTTCGTGAGTCTTACACCAAATCGTTGCCAAAATTTACTACTGACCCACCTACCATATTCTGTTTTTACGATCAGCCTCAATACAGCAATGGAGCTAAAAATAGCATATCTCGGGTGATAATAACATCTGCTATCTGATTGGTTCAATGTTTCAGTGTTTCGTCAGCGGCTTCAAATACCATTGATTTCTGGTTAGGTCCTCATAGATTTACTCTCGATGGGGTAGCTCGCACGCGAACTCGGTGTTTGTCTGAAAAATATGCATCATTATTATAGTTTACGGCGGAGTTACCTTAACATTAGTTGTAGGCTTATTTATTCTACCGCTATGCATCGAAAAATTCTGGCTACTGTTAGCAAACATCGAATAGATCTTTTATTGATCATTACATTGTTGAGTCTTTTGGTCCAACCAGGATTTGCAGAGGAATGTTTCCAAACGTGTTCACCAAAAGGAGACATACCACAGTTCTGCGATACTGGCGAAGGACGCTGTTCGCTTTGTACGACGGGTGTTTGTAAAACTTCGCTCCATATTCCATCGGAATGTACATGCTTCTGTGTTCTACGTAAGTATGATTATATAACAGATATTCATACGCTACAGAGAGATAGTTAGATGGTGTCAGTCATCCAAGCTCGATAAGTTAAAGATGTAATCAGCCTCAAAACGGATGGATTTTGTGAACTCTTCCCTATGGGTTTTTTTTATCAGGGAAGATTACCAGAGCATCCTATGTATTTTATGTGATGATGGTGGGATCGCCATATACAGCGAATGCAAGAATATCTTGTCAGAGAAATTTGAAACTCTGCCCGCTTCGACGGGTTTTCTGTTTCGCCATTGAGTGTGTGTTGTACGGAGAGAGGAAAATGACGTCACGCAGTGACGTATGAGTGACGAAGCGACGCTCAAGAATTTGAATGCTGCACAGCTGCAGCCATGGGATAACGTCATGGCTCGTGCCTACGGTTCAGTAATGTAGCATAGCATACGTTGGTAGAATGCACACACGTGTATACGCTTGTTGACACGGCCTTGGAAAAATAAACGGCATGCCATGCTGTTTATTTTTAAAGATCAACTAGTTCTATTTTCTCGTGAATGGTAGAAACAAGTTTAGTTTTTTGCGGTCAAATGTGTCTCATTTTGTACCTGTTGTGACATATGTCACTTTCGCTGAGTTTGAGAGAAATCGATTTCAGCCCAGATTTGAGGCTGATTACATCTACTATAAAACGGAAAAACTCAACGGTATTCAAATGAATAGATTACAATAGCAGGCGTCAGGTCCGACATTCAATATTCAGCCGCTGTCCATATAAGAATTTCCCCGTCAATAATCGAAAAACCTATTTCGTATGAGAGTTTGCACCAATTCAAATATGAATGAAATAAAATAATAAAAACACAAAATGGTTTCCTCCAAGAAAGAAGCGGTCAACAGTTCGCAATGATGGCAACATAAGGTGATGATGTTTTTTTGCATAAAATTGTTACACATGATCACACTGGACGAGATGTATATGTCAGATGCAGCCCTTCTGGGAGGATAGTCTCTAGGAAGAAAAGTTAATCTGGGTTACGAGTAGACTCGACATGCGAGTAAACCCTGTTTGTCTTTATGGGGGTATATGATGCCCTTTTGATTCCTTCATTCAGATCCAGTCTACGTGGATGAATAGCCTATATATGGTCTCGCCTATATTATATAGGGGTTAACAAAACAAGGAGATATATATATAAGCGTCTTTATAGCGTTTGATAAATGAGAAGAAACAAGCTTTGGAATGTTCACTTTGCACTAATTTCTGCATATTGTCGCATTTACGTGAACCGATGTAGGTCTGTCAAGGGGGGTGCACAATTGGTATCCATATAGTTATACATATATGCTGTTGGTAAATGGTGCTGCCAAAATTTAGCATAGATATTATTAATGAGCCATTCAAGCAACTCAATGAACAAAGATAGATTGAACGAAATATAACCCTCATATGTATAGTAGATCTGAATAAAGCTTCACGGCTGCTGGCATCAGATAATAGGTGATCTGTTTCTTGAACACTGAAATCACAAAACCCATGAATTGGACCCTGATGAAGAATTGTAGTATAGAGAGAAGAGAAATCCCAAAAGGATAAGCGTCTGTAGGTTATGTGTTCTTTCACATCACATTCAAATCCAATGTCCGTAACACATTTTTCAGATCTTTAGTATCCATATTCATTCAAATCCAGAACTTCTTGGAATAGCAGCGCAACATTTTTTTCACAATTATGTTACTTGCTGTAGGGTAAACAAGGTGGACAAACGTTTTGCACTCATGGAACCAGCTATTAATCGTTTTCTGAAAACCACATATGAATAGCAAGCGTCAGTTCCCACATTCAATATTCAACCGTCGTCCATATAAGAATTTCCGCGTCAACAATCGAAAGAATTATTTCGTATGACAGTAAGCACCCGTTCCAAATGTGTATGGAATATAAATAATGAAAACTCAATAAGGTTTCGTGTAAAAAAGACGCGGTCTACAATTTTCAATGATGTCAGCAAGACATGATGATTATCTATACATGAAATCCTAATCACTGATGAATTTCAGTATCTGAGTATGTATCTCAGTCACACTATGATTGAAATTATTTATTTGAACACCTTGGAGGGCCAAAACACATGATACGATCGTATTTTGCCGTCAGTGTACGAAATTTATCACAGAATTTTAGAAACTTTGAATTGAGACGTTTGGTGGTATAGATCTGTTTGACAAGTTTCTGCAGTAATATTATGTGGCGTTGATTAAAATTGTCAGAATCTGCACATGATATAGCAAATGCTACCAGGCAAGATATGTATACACGATATGCAGGTCCTTCTGGAATATTGCTATCCAGAAATGGGTAGTTAACTATGTCATAATAGTAATTAGTATGTCATAGTAATTAATTTATGCATTTTTGCAATATGGGTGTCCAGTACATTTTTGGTATATTGGCGCGAGATGAACGTTGATGCCATTCCAAAATAGCGAAAAAGTACAGTAAACGGTTCGCTCGACCAAGTCAGAAAATTGACTCAAATTTCCTTGTCGATTTGGCGACAAATATATATAGACAATTAAATATTGTAGAACATGGGAGTTTTCGTTTGAGAATATAACTCATTTTGCGAATTGCGTTGAACTCTGTCCCCCCATCCACTTCTTGAAGTTTATTCAGCAGCATTTTGTCATCTGGGAGTCATATCCCATACCTGTAAACTGTATCATAAATTGTTTAATATTAAATATTGATTATTAAGCCAACAGAAAAATACTCCATCCCTAAAAGACGGAGTGTACAAATTATATGAAACAGTCGTATCTTTCTGATATGAATGCCACAATCTGTCCAAACTTTAGAATAAAGCTTAACGACTATTGCGGACACCTGTAAAAAGCTATATTATTATCTATCAAGTCTAGATGAAGGTTTTGAATGAGAAAATTTAATTTTGCACGACTGAGTGATTTCGCATACTTTTTCTGTTTCGTAGAGTATGCATCCCGGAAATATGATGAGAGAGACATTAATTCATGCGGACACATTCCTGAGGCTGGAGGACAAACTTCTCGAGGTAAGTCTTAGTAAACACAGAAGACATTTTTAGTATTAAATTGTTTGCATAACCAGATATAATTTTAATGATGTTTCTTCTGTAGAAAGAAAAGAGGAAATGATGGGCAGTGTATTTGACACGATGACAATGATGACTCGCTGATAAAACTAATTAATTATAATCAGTTTATACGTTATTTATTGTTTTAATCAGAAGGAGAAACACAACACGAGAAACCGGAGGAGGGTATAAACGGTTGGCGTCTTGCTTTTGTCATAGTGGTTTCTGTTCTATCAGCGATCATCGTGGGTTTGTTCATTAGACGTAACCGTCAGTGTACGAACAAATGTACGTGGCCTCAAAAGCAACCTCAAACTAACGACGGTGAGGCCGGACAGGAGCTAGATGAGATATGCCTCAACTCTATCAAAGTCACAGCGCCACTGAATCCAGAACAACCGACGAACGATCAACCCCAGCGAAAACCTGATGGTATGATGAATTTAGAGAATGATTGCACTAGTTTAGCAGACGTCATGAGGATAGGGGTTACTCTTTTCCCTGATGATAACATTGTGTCGCACCTATTTTAGGAATTTTTACTATAAATCGAGGTAAGGATGAAGTTCTACGAAGGCTATGGATTATCTACAGAATATTGTGGGTAAGTCCATAACTTACCCACCGTAAGTTCTCTGAGGTTGAGTGAAACAGTGATCCCTTTCCTCTGCTAAGAACAGTAGTGTACTACCATATTCCCTCTTCACCTATATAGTGTACCTGGCTTATAAGAAAGGGCATGCTCTTATGGACAAGGGAAAGTATGGAACCCAACCACTCCCCCTGTACCCCCGCCATATGATGCAGTTTAGACTAGATACAATCCCTCATACCCTCTACTAGTTTGCACACCGAACCAACGCCTCATCTCCCATCCCCTGATAAATATCACCTGCCTCATATTAGACAAACATCTAGCGCTTGATGCTGAAAATGTATACATTCAGAGAATATACCATACCTTCTTTCCTGTGCCTAACAACAATCAACTGGAGCCA